>JAOUQZ010043580.1:0-12831 GCA_028564935.1 Neosilurus hyrtlii | reverse complement strand
GGGCTGTTAGTGAGTTTGTTTGGAGTTAGCTTGGATGCTAACCGCGATAGCAGGATTCGTAAAGGGATGAAGTGAACACGTCGAGTGAACCGAATGTAACAGATACACACAAATCGACACTTTCTGTGAAGTAACCGAGAAAAAGTTCCGGAGAATCATCCCACACACCCGACATTTCCCTTCCCTCTCACCCGCCTCAGGTGTCCGCCGTCTTGTTTCTATCTCACCCGCTAGAACACCCGCCGCCACCATTCACCTCCTTCCTACTCTTCCAGCCATTATCTCCTCTCAAAGGTCAGAAGAGTTTAATTTACTATTACTAAATGTTATTAAAAATGATGTGGCTCAATAAAACAATTGTAGTTTCAATCCAGAGTTGGTTGAAAATGTTAAAACGCCCGTTAATTGCCCCATTAGGACGATTAGCTTTAGCGTGAGGTTTCTGTCACGCGCTTCGTTTGTAGCATAAATGCTAACTTTCGGAGTGATATTTATCACTTTTTTTTTGCATTTTAAGCGATGTTTATCATTGTTTCAATAATTGTATTTTGTTATGTTACTTTAAACTTGTGTTTTTGTTAGTTTTATGGTTTGGTTGAACACAACATTCTCAGCATCACATATTCAAATTTAAGTGCTCAGTCGATTTCTATATAAATATATACATAAACACAAATAAAGGTGTTTTGTATGAATTTCTGATTAAAACTGCATTTCATGTCACAGTACTGCCCATGAATTCAGGGGAAGCCATTCGTTTGCGCAGAAATGTCGCCAAGTGACGCTATGTGCGTCATGCATATATTTGCATATTCATTATTACTTTTGCATGTCATTAACATATCAAAACGGAATTTGAAAGGTTGATGCCAAGCTTGCAAGGTGGTAAACAACACGTGTTAACAGCTAGGGAAGGGAATGAGAAAAGAAAATGTGGGTGCTTACTTTGACAGATGTTTGTGTCCATGCACAAGAAAAATCCACCAATCATGCTGATTGACAGTGTCATGTTATTTTCTGAACCGCTTAATCCTAATTAGGGTCGTGGGAAGGCTGGCGCCCATCTCAGCCGATTTCGGGCAAGGGCAGAGTACACCCTGGACAGGCCATTGCAGGGCAGAAACACGCTGGCGGCTAAGCAGCCTACTCTTGACGAAAATCAGCAATGGTTCTTTAACAGCACTGTATTCACTATAGGCATGGCCGGCATTTGATAACCCAGTTAGCTGCATTGGAGGGACAGCAGTGAGAACCCATCGATAGTGGGGCTTGAACCCCCAACCTTGGGATCAGTAATCCAGCACCTCACCACCAGGCCACCATTGGCCCTGATTGACAGTGTGTGTAATACATCAGCAGGATTCCTTTAATCGTCTGTCTGTCATTCGGGGATTAAAAATTCCACGATTTGATGGTGACTGATATTCCAGTGTGTTTGTGCGACGTGTCAGCACTGCTGAAGTGTAATATGTTTATACAAGGCTTTCCAAGTTACACCGTTAAGCAGAGTTTGGACATGCAGGCGAAAGAATTTGCAGAGTCTGGTTTTTAATCATAGCAAAAGAATTCAGCCATGCAGAGCCATCTATCTGTCAGTTCACCTTATCGCACCTCCAGCCAGATGTGTGTGCAAGAATCTTTACTCCGCAGAGAGATAAACAGAATGAAAGAAACACACACAGAGAGAAGGAGAGAGATAACAACACATGACACATTATTTATTTATTTATTTTAGCCTGTATAGCAGATGTACAGGGACGTGTGTGTTTTTTGAAACTGTAGATTTAAACCTGTAATGACAAACTTGTGACTTGGGTGACCTGCTCTCTCTGGATCTGTGTGGATTTCCTGTTATCTCCTGCTACACAGATGAATCAGCCTTTTCCCTCCCTCCCTCAACACTGAAGCCTGTGACTGCGTTAATTGTGAAAGGAAACAGCTGCTGAGAGCAGCATCTGGAGGATTAAGAAACCAGGCTTTTGTTGACATTTGCTCCCGTACCGATTAATGCCGGCGGTGTGTAAAACCGCCGAGCAGCTGCTTAGTACGTTAAGCAAATCTCTGTGTAACAGTGCGTTCTGTAGGCTTGAGCTTAATATTACCAGTATGTGCCAGTGTAACTGCGTGTCAGGTGTTGAACTAGTTTAACTATCAGTAGTTTATATCATTGAACTTGTTTATGGGACATTTATGGAAGGAGTCTCCAGTGTCAGCGCTGTCAGTAACGGTCAACAGGTAAAGCTGTAACTGGAAATGATCTGATTCTGCAGAACGCTTTACTGCCGAACGCTGTAGATTCCATATCATATGCGAACTGTTTTCCTTAAATCATTCTTGTATTTTGCACTGGCAGGTCACTTTACTTTACCATTGCACTTTGCAGGATTTCTGCTGTTATCCATGTCTGCAGTTTTTATATTTTACTCCTGTGCTGAGCCAATTGCAACGATTGTTCTTTGTACATTCGCTGTGTACTGAATGACAAAATCGTCTTAAGTATTTTTGATAAAGTTGCTGACAAACAAGCGAACGCGGATAAAAACACGACTTATTGAGGAGGTAAATAAACACAAGAACGTCTTGTTTTCAGCTGAAAATCCTTTTCTCTCTTTCACAGTAAATGCACTCGGATCTGTTCTCCGCCAGGTTTCACTGTCGTGACTCTTTATTACAACATGCTTTATAAAAACATCCAGTTTCATGTTTCTCATCGCACAGAGCCGAGATTTATTTTTACAATCAAAAATGAAGTCATGGACAAGTCAGTACTGATAAAGGCATTCTGGTGTAAATATGTTTTTATGTGCCAGCAATAATTTCCTAGAAGAATGATGTAACATGTCATGTCTGTGGATAGAATATAAGACCTTAGCTGTAAAGAGAAGCACGTCCGTGGGCTTCGCGGCGGTTCTGTCTGCCTGCAGTTTATAGAAAATTTCAGTCATTAAATTTGCGTGAATTTTCTCCTTCATTCGTAAAGGTACTCCATCATCCAAAACTTTTATTTGTTGTTTTATACCTAAATGTTTTAGTAACAAATTTTTCCACGTGCTAATTTAAATTCAAATTCTAATTTTATTTCTCACCTACAAATCATACACAGTACAACATGTAGTGAAATGCTTATTACGACTGTCCTAAATTTGAAGAAGAATTAAAACTGTCAGTGTCAAGAAGAAGAATAAAATATGAATAACTATTTGAAAACAAAATATTACATTTATATAAATATTAATATAATGAAAAATAATACGGTGTGTAACGTGTCAGTGCAGTATGCAGTATTTTCTAGACATTTACTTGGAGAACGCTGAAGCTGGGGCTTTCAAACTTAGTATGCTTGTTCACTACTATGAGTGCTAGGATGAGTTTGTGTATGAGTGACCTTGACCTACTTTTCAAGATCACAGAGGCAAACCTGTATATTAGGTTTCTGGACATTTATTTGCTGCGTGCTGAAGCTGGGGCTTTCAAACTCGCTATGCGTGTTTTATATTGGCATCTTATGAAATGGTCCTTGCGGCGGGAGTGTCTGGACCCTTGTGTTCGATTTTTTTAAAAATTTGCCTTATAGATCTTACAATTATGCTAATCAAGACTATCTGGTGACACTATCCTTTTTTCACTAGAATTATTGTTGCCCTGTTGAAAAGAGGAATCCATAAAGAATCCAGTCGAAAGTTTCTGATGTTTACTCGTTTGAGTTGTCGGGTTCTCTTATTTAAGACTTGTTGGCTGTGTGGTAGCTAGCGAAAGGCACGGAACTCATTCAGGAAGTTAGGATGCTAATCAGTAGGGATCGGAATCACCAGAGACCGATTTGTATCTCAGTTCTGTTGATATCACTTTGAATATCACAAATATGTCGATTTGAAAGAAATATTTTACATATGATTTGCATAAATTTACATATTTAGTGTGAAATTATCCACCGATTTAGCTATCCCTGCTGCCTTGTCTAACTTGGCATATTTTTTCTTTGTTAAATTTAAGCCTGTATTTTGGGTCGTATTTTGTAAAGTTGGATCGTACTACTGCAATAATTAATGTAAACATGAGTTGTGTTCATCCCTCCATCTTGCCGTCCCTCCATGATGACTAAAATAAAAAAAAAAAAAAGTTTAAACCTATATTTTTGATTTAATGTCTCTGGTATGCTGCCTCTTATAAATGTTATTTTTAAATAACAGATCAGAGCTCTGATCACACGGCAAACTCCGCTGCCTACCGACCTGTGAATATTTTATATTGCGCCACCTAGAAGAACACAGAGGAACAGTAACGTTTCTCCACCTTGAATTAAAGTGTATATAATTAATACCCTTAAAATAGATTTTATATGAAGAATCCTGATGAAGGGACTTGATATTTCCCCTTGATATGTCTCAACGACACCTCGTACCGTTTTCAGCGTCATTTCCCCTTTAACCTCCAAGTTAATACCTTTACACTGTATTAAATGTGTGGAAAGTGAAATGGAGTGCAACTTTCGGGAAAAAACTGGGCATGTTGTGATCTGCCTTCCTTCTCTCTCTCTCTCTCTCTCTCTCTCTTTCACTTTCTCTTATCTCTCTTTCTTTCGCTGTCTCTATCTGTTTTTCTCTCTCTCACACACACACACTACTGTATACAGTGGATGACATACATCCTCTATGCCGCGTGCCGTGTCAGTCAAGTTTACTACGAATCATCTCAATTTCTAAGTTGTTCTCATTAATACGAGAAATTCAATATTTTTTTAGAGGAAAGAAAAATCCAAAAGGGTCCAAAATGAAAGGCACCCATCACTCAGTAAATGAATAAAATAAATGTGTTCTGGGTGAAATATAAATATATATAAAACCCTCAGCTGCTTCTTCAGCTCTTCCTGATTAACTTGAACCCTGGATCGGACCCGGCGCGGTCGCGTGATGTTTCCTGTTCCCCCACCGGGACCATTTAGAACCAGCGCATTTGTGAAGCGGAGTGTTTCGTCTGTCGAGTTTTGACAGCACTGATGTAGTGACGTTTGTCATGCTGCTTCCAGCCTGGCTGCGTGTCTTACGCGCAGCAGAAATAGAACAGTAGCGTATATTTAGCAGAATGCTGCCGAGGGTGACCTCTGAAACGTGCCGCGGTACATCTGGTGAAATTTCAGGCATTGCCGGTAGTGGTTGTGATCAACTGCAGGGACTGGGGCACAGACGAAAAACTATGCCGTCACTCTCCCACCCCCCCACCCCTCTCCCCATCATTCATTCATACCTTCTTCAGACTTAGTGTGCTATACCTATCATTAAACATAAAGGCCAACTCAACTGTATGAAACAACTCGCTCAGCGTTCAGGAACATGTGTCAGTCGTAAGCCGTCGTTAGCTACAGGTGATTTGCGCAGGCTTGATTGTTACGTGTCAGATTTAATGTTTGAAAAGAAAATTAAAAAGGTGTCACAGAGAGCCAAGGGTGAAATCACACCAGTGTCACAGCCAGGTCCTGGTCGTCTGTGTGGTGATTGGCTAGGCAGTAAATGCTTTTAATCCTGAGCTGAATCTGATTCGACACATCATTTATGAAACAATCTTCCCCTATTACAGATTAAATTCTGTCTGTGTTAACGTACGACAGGCGAAAAGCCATAAATGTCATTAAATTTTATTAATCATACCTGAGATGTAGAGAATTCGGAGGTGTGCTCTAAGAATGCTTCTGCAGTAAACAGTCAGAGTTTGACGTGTGTGAACGCGTGCAGTGCGTGCGTATGAGTGTAACGTGAGACTCAGGGTGACACGTGATTTCCATGCATGTATACACACACACACACACACTCACCACACACTGAGGATTTTAGGATTCTGTGTTAGGAGAGAAAACTATTGGCACCACTGGACATTTTATGTTTGATATCTGGGACATGAAAAGACCTGTGTGCTTAACACACACTATCCATCTCTCTCTTTTTTTGGTATTGTAAAGGAAATCAAGATCTCATGGCCTGAAGTAGCACCGAGACCTGTGTGTGTGTGTGCGTGTGTTGTGAACCAGACCAGTTGTTGTCACTTAGACAACTGTCCGAATTTGAATCTCGGCTGTCAGCTGTTGAAATGTGGCCATCAATGAGACATTGCACTTCTGGATAAACAGAAGTGTGTGTCTGAGTGTGTGTTGTTGAGTCATTTCTTGGCTTCGGTTTTGTGCAGCCTATATGAGGTAATGAAAAGTTTATGTAAATTTATTGTTATGAAGACGGTGATTGTGATCTCACAGGATCTGAAGCTTTAAAAGACTCGCTGTGTCAGCAGGCGGCGGTGGCGATGGTGTAGTTCGTCCTTTAAAACACTGCGTTTTTCATAGTTTAAGGTTTAAAACGCCTCCTGATTAAGAGCTTTATCGAGGTCAGGGCTGAATCGAAGCATTTTATTATTATACACAATTTAAACCCTGAAATCTGAACCTGTAATATACACATCACATCAGGACCTCGCTTCAGTGACGCACTCTGTATTGTGTGTGGTGGGACGTGTGTCACCTGAAGCAGACGTGGTGTTTAACGTTCTCGGATAATGAACGCTGTCGTGGTGCGTAGGCCTTCTGTCACTGTAGGTAGATGCTGTTATCAGGCGTATGATGTAATGACTTATTAAGAACGTTGGATAACATTCTGTGTAAAACTCTGAAAAATAAGATTAAACGAATCAACTTTATCCGTTCACGAAGCTCTTTGTTTATGTCAGGGTAAACTGGGAAATCAGAGTCCCTCCCACAGCTGGAGTCCACGATGTGTGTGTATGTATGTGTGCGCGCGCACGCGCTTTGCATGCTTGTATACATGTGAAATACAATATCGTTGTGATTACATGTATTTATAGTTAAAAGCGCGACTAAATCCTGCAGCATTTCTACGATAAAGGCGAGACTTGGCTGAGACTTGTCTGCACTGGATTGTGGGAGTTTTCCAGTGCAGCTCCTGCTTAGATTTGTGGGTAAGTTTACGAGAAAATAAGCAAACGTCTGCAGTGAAGCTGCATCTCGAAGTTGGTGGTTTGGCTGGATTCTGTTTAGTGAACAGAAAGTCGCCTTGTTTTATTGGTACTTAAAATAAATTAGTCTGTAATTAACCACTTTTAATTAATTAAAAGGTCATACTTTATCGTTGATTGTTTTTCTGTGGCTTGGCTTTGACTCTCGTTGTTTGCCTGGCTCTGATGTAACAGCGGGCCTGAACAACCCCCCCCTCCAGTCGTGTCTCAGAGTGTTTCCGCAGCTGTCGCAAACAGTTGCTTGTGGTGTTTTGTTTTCTCGCGGCTCACGCTTTCAGCGCCTCAGTGATTAACCACGGTCATGGACACAGCCTCTTCTTGGCCTCCTGAGACAAATACCAATCTCTGTGTGTGTGTATGGCAGGGTGGGGTGGCAGTTCAAGTCCGATATTCATGTCCACATTCAGACATGCACACATCATTGTAATTGTTAGGATTTCTCTATAAACATGGACTCAAAACTCTGCATTTATAAGCATAAAGGAAATGAATCTGGAGAAACAGTCATGCAGAAGCTGCAGATGACCGGCATCAGTTTTGGCCACGAAGCTGCTCGTTGGTGATTACGGCTTCAAGACGTCAGCAGTGCGACATATTAAGCTTTTGTGCAGCTTCTGTATGGTTTGATTTTTGGCTCGTTCCTTATGGCAAAAAAAAAAAGGTTTCGCAAAATCCAATCTAAATTTTCGAAAGAGTCGAGGGTCAAAGAAAAGTCCTGAAAAAAAGTTACCTTGAATAAGAACGATACCTTAAGTGCTTTTCTAAGGCTTGCCTGAAATAACACTTTTCCATCGACAAAATTATCCTTCCATCCATCCGTCCATCCATCTTTCTCCTCTTATCCGAGATCGACTCATGGAGGTAACAGGTCTAGGAGGGAAACCCAGGCATCCCTCTCACTAGTGACTCCCTCCAGCTCCTCCTGGGGATCCCATGTTGTTCCCAGGTCAGAATTCTGGGATTGCCTCAGGGGTATCTCCCAGTTGCGACTAGGAGGTAACCTATTCAGATACCGGAACCACCTCAACTGACTCATTTCGATTCAGAGGAGCAGTGACTCTACTTTGAGCTACTAATGTCTGAGCTGCTCATCCTTTCCTGAAGGCTGAGCCCAGACACACTGAAGGAAACTCCTTTCAGCCGTCTGTATCGATCTCGTTCTTTTATTCACTGCTCAGATCTCATGGCCGTGGTGAGGTCTGGAACGTAGATGGACCAGTAAATAGAATACCTTTACCTTTTGGCTCAGCTGATATTTTTATTAACTAAATGAGTGCTACCCTATAAGGAGAAATTGAGACACTCACCAGAGTCCTTTACCTTATATGGAAGGGGGCCAGACGTCAGTTTACAAGGGGCACCACACGTGTGCAGTGTGTGATTTGGGCGGGACCTTGGGAAGTCTACCGTGTATATAATACCGTGTAGGAATTTCACTCTGCTGCTGTTTAAACGGCAAAGTTTCCTTTTATGCGCTCTTGAGGTGTTTATACAGGATTGTCGCCTTGTTCGTTTTTTTCTTCACTCAAAAACGTTTACCCTGTACGCTGTATATGCGGGTACTTCTCATGCATGATGCCTGTTAGTTGAACCACCCCAGAAATTATTGCACAGAAGTGCTCTAATATCACGATGCTCCCACCACCACGCTTCCCTGCGGATATTATATTTTGAGCTCGGGCATGTAAATAGTCTCGTATCACTGTCTTGTATCACTCTTTCAGGTTGTTGGCGGGTTGTTGACTCTGTAGCAGTGACTCTGTAGAGAAAGAGCGATATTGTGCTAACGTTCCGTGAACGGCGTCCTTTTTATCAGACCTCACCGGGTTTCACCTCCTATGCCTTCAGAAGCATTTTCCCTTTCACTCCAACGCTATGTAGGAAGATTTCCCAGGAGGTGTGATGCCGTGTTCTTGAGAACGCTTGTTCAACACGCTTATTGAACTTCTGATATCGCCCGTGTAAAGTTTTCGAGCCTCGGGTTTAGTTTCACCTGCCAGATCGCACACCTCAACTCCGCGCCCACATAGCCCACACGAATTCTCCCTACAGAATCACAGAGGTCATGTCTGGACTTGCAACCCATCCCATTAAAACGCATGACTCTTTAGGACTGTGTGTGTGTGTGTGTGTGTGTGTGTGTGTGTGTGTTTTAAAGGCTCATGGGTGCAAATGCATGAAGAATCTTTCAGGATCACAAACTCACTGTGTGTGTGTGTCTGTGTGTGTTTGTTCAAAGTAAACGGTGATATGAAAGAAGGGTTGTCATGATTACTTTGGATGTTTGTCACGAGTGTGTGGCTGGCTGGGTGGCTGATTGTGTGAAGAAGAAAATCTTAGTCATTAATCAGTGTCTCAGAGGACAGCTAAGTGTTTCATTTCTTATGTGACTGTGATCATCACTGACAGCAGCGCCCCCTGGTGGACAAAAAAAAAAAGTAGACACACTGACACTTTCCCAGCATAGGACAGGAGCGCCAACATGGGTAAACGCGTGATTTAAAAACCATGGAATGTGTACTGAAAGCTGATTGGCTGACACCCTCTTGATGTAACCCAGTCAACAGCATAAATCCGTTCATGTTGTGATCCTCTGCTCTCTAATTAAATGCACAAAGTTAAAATCGGCTCATTATTACAGACGTACGTGGTACATCATTTACCGTAGCTTTAGGACAGAAACGACGGCAGCAGACGTTTGATAGAGGGCACGTCCCTGCAGATGGGAGACATGGTGAATAAAAGAGACGCTATGCAGGTTTTAAATCATTTCCGTTTAATGCCATGTATTTGCGGGAAGGCGGAGTCAGCTTCCAGAAGTCCGAGCCAGATAGCATGAAGGTGAGAGACCCGGCGGCGTCATCACAAGTTCATTTATCTTCTCGGGTGTGTAATTTTTATAATGATGATGAAAGTTCAGCACCGAGGTAAATCGAGGTCCTGGTTACTGTAACATCTGTGCTTTGAGTAGTTCTGTAACCAAAACAGACTTCACTGCTGCTGAACTCATTGCGCACATACACACACGCACACACCTACCCAAATACAGGTGCGAATCAAACATCACCCATTTTTCTCTTTCTTGAACTGTCCAGATTCAGTGGAATGGAAGTGCTGGGGTTTCTGTCTGTCTGTTTTTCTCTCTATCTATTGATTTCTGTGTCTGTCTTTCTGACTCTATCTCTTTCTACCACTTTGTATATTAAAACTCTCACGTCATGTGATGTAAAGTGGATTAGGCTCCTCATGGTCTGTGTGCATTATTCCTCTACGACCACAGCGATCGTCCACCATTCTGAGTTTTTATTAATTGTTGAACAATATGTTCTCTGTAATTAAGGTTTAAAGTAAACGTGGGGATGATAATCAATAAAAACCATGCTCTGAAACATCAAAACATTAAATGTGCTTTATTCAGTACAGGAAGTTGGAGCCGGTATGTCCTGATGTTGCCATAATGTTGACCTGATATTGCTGTATTGTTGTCATGATTTTCTGATGTTGCACTCATGATGTTCTGATGTTGCCGTATTGTTGCTCCCCTGTTGTCCTGATGTTGCCGTCATGATGTTCTGATGTTGCCGTAATGTTGCCCTCATGATGTCTTGATGTTGCGGTAATGTTGCTCTGATGTTGCCCTCATGATTTTGTGATGCTGCCATAATGTTGCTCCCTTGTTGTTCGGATGGTGACCTCATGATGTTCTGATGTTGCCGTAATGTTGCTCCCATGTTGTGCTGATGTTGCCCTCATGATGTCTTGATGTTGCTCTGATGTTGCCCTCATGATGTCTTGATGTTGCCCTCATGATTTCTTCTTTTTGTCCTGATGTTGCCCTCATGATGTTCTGATGTTGTCGTAATGTTGCTCTCATGATGTCCTGATGTAGCTCTGATGTTGCCCTCATGGTGTCTTGATGTTGCTCTGATGTTGCTCTCATGATGTCTTGATGTTGCTCTGATGTTGCCCTCACGATGTCTTGATGTTGCTCTGATGTTGCCATAATGTATTGATGTTGCCCTCGTAATGTCTTCTTTTTGTCCTGAAGTTGCCCTCATGATGTTCTGATGTTGCCGTAATGTTGCCCTTACGATGTCCTGATGTTGCCCTCATGATGTCGTCCTGATGTTGCCCTCATGATGTCGTCCTGATGTTGCCCTCATGATGTCTTGATGTTGTCCTGATGTTGCCCTCATGATGTCTTCTTTTTGCCCTGATGTTGCCCTTATGATGTCCTGATGACGTTGTAATGTTGCACTCATGATGTCCTGATGTTGCTCTGATGTTGCCCTCATGATGTTCTGATGTTGCCGTAATGTCGCTCCCATGTTGTTCTGATGTTGCCCTCATGATGTCTTCTTTTTGCCCTGATGTTGCCCTTATGATGTCCTAATGACGTTGTTCTGTTGCACTCATGATGTCCTGATGTTGCTGTCTTTATTATTTGTCTCTGATTTTTGAAAGACCGGAATTTAGAAAAAGGGCAGAACCCCCTCCCCTTTCTCTCTCTCTCTCTCCCTCCCTCTCCCTCCCTCCCTCCCTCCCTCCCTCCCGGGTGGTGAATTAGTGCATTGAGAACAGAATCATTTAATTTAACAAAGGTTTTATTTTAATTTAAACAAAAGTTTTCATTAAAATTTTCCAGTACAGATTTCTGGGGAATGATTTTTATTATGTATGTTTTATGTTTATCAGATGAATTATTTTAAAGTTTTGACTTTTAAAAAAATCACCAGTAGGGGGTGTTGATGTTCTATATGTGTGTGTGTGTGTGTGTGTGTGTTAAAATGATATTTTATGAGTCGAAACTGGAAGATAAAGTACAAGTTACAGAAGTGAAGGATGTCGAGGTGGTTCTCATGTTTTCTCTCTCACGGCCTTTTATCTGATTTACTACTCCAGCATCTGGCCTGGAGAGAGAACAAATGAAAAGAGGGAGGAAGGGGGGGGGGGCGGCAGTAAAAGAGAATGGGATAATTTGGAGCTTTTCTGTAGTCACCATGATGGAGGGAGGAAAAGAGAGGTTAGTGCCAAACCTGATATCTCTCTCTCTCTCTCTTGTGTCCTTTCTCAATTTTTCTCACTCTATCATGTCCTCTCTCTCTCCTCTTTCTCTCTCTCTGTTCTACAAGTTCTCTCTCATACTTTATCTCTCCTTTATTCTCTCTCTGTGTGAATGTGGAATCAGAAGTCAGATGGTGGAATGTAAAAGCGATTAAGCTCTGCACTCAAGGCGTACAAAAAGTATCCATGGAGTTTTTATCCTCCTCTGACGATCAGACGGAGAGTGACTCACGAGTGTTAAAGCAGATAAGAAGAAAAGAAGGATGGAGAGAGAAGGAAGAGCTGTAAGAGAAACATGTCCTCCCTTCTCTCTCTCTCTCTCTCTTTCTCTCTCTCTCTCTCTCTCTCTCTCTCTCTCTCTCTAACACACACAAACACAAATCCTCCCTGTTACACTGTGTTCTTGAGGTAGTAAACATTATAAATGAAGCTGATGATGAAACTGTTCCACTCTCACCCCGATACCCCCACCCCCCACCCCACATGTCACTGCTCATCTCACACACACACACACTGCTCATCTCACACATGCACACACACGTCATTGATCATCACACACAGAAAAGTTTGCACACGTCTTCTGGTTAAATGACGTGTAGGTGTGGCCTGATGTGTGAATCCTCCATTATGTCCTTTTTGCATTTTTATGAAATATTATTTTTCTCTTTGCTGTTTTATTTATATATATATATATATATATATATATATATATGTGTGTGTGTGTGTGTGTGTGTGTGTGTGTGTGTGTGT
>JAOUQZ010043579.1:0-12831 GCA_028564935.1 Neosilurus hyrtlii | reverse complement strand
GGAGGATGTGCTGATAGCAGTGTGAAAGCAGGTTGGATATGAGAATATCGCCTCGGCGTCTACAATGAATAAAGCTGTAGTGATCTTCCTGAAAGTTGAGTCCCAGGCTGAGAAGAGAACTAAGTGGCTCTAGCACCCCAGGTGACCCTACAGGAGGAAAATTCAAAGTGTCTGCATATGCAGATGATGTCACAGTTTTCATTACGCAACAAGAAGACGTAACAAAACTCAACACCACTTAACCATGTACGAGACGCATCATCAGCCAAAGTCAACTGGGAAAAGAGTGAGCGACTCCTCATAGGTGGGTGGAAGAACTCAGGACCACCACAAATCCCAGGTGGCTTACAGTGGAAGAAAGATGGGTAGAAGTTTCTCGGTGTGTTTTTGAAACAAAAGCTTTTAAGAAAAAGAACTGGGAGGGCATGCTGGAGGAGGTGGTGGCCAAGCTGTCAAAATGGTTTCGTCCCAGCTTACAGTCCCCTCGCCTAGCAGAAAGGTTCATCAACGAGCTCCAAGAGGCATTACCAGAGAGCTGCGGAGAAGCCCTAAAGAGGCCTGACAGAGGTATGGGTGACCACGGCAGCGACTCGCCACCCTTCACCGTTTCAGCAACAGTGGAACAACATGTTCCTCTCCTTCTGCACTCCAGAGCTCGGGAATTCCTCTTCCGACTCCCTGTTCTTATAGCTTTTATATTTTTAATATTTTTATTTACTATTTTATTTTTGCTATTGGTTTTACCATTCATGGAAAATTAAAAAAATAATTTTTTTATTGCTTTTTACTTGGATATTTGTCCATTTTAAGACCTTTTAGAAACAGCATATATTTATCAACTTGTTGAATTTGCACATTTTTATTGATATTTATATAATGTTTCTGAAGTGACTGAATAAAGGAGACGTAAAATCTCAAGTCTCTCTTTATCTCTCTCTCTGTGTCTCTCCCTCCATCTCTCTCTCTCTCTCTATCTCTCTATCCCCATCTCTCTCTCTCTCTCTGTCTGTCCCTCCATGTCTATCTCTCTCTTTACCCCCATCTCTCTCTCCATCTTTCCATTTTGCTCCCCCCTCTCTCCATTTCTCTTTATCTTTCTCCCTCTCTCTCTCTCTTTCTCTCTCTCTCTCTATTCCCATCTCTCTCTCTCTGTCCCTCCATGTCTATCTCTCTCTTTACCTCCATCTCTCTCTCCATCTTTCCATCTTGCTGTCTTCCCCCCTCTCTCTCTCTATTTCTCTTTATCTTTCTTTCTCTCTCTCTCTCTCTCTCTCTAGCTCCATCTCTCTTTATCTCTCTCTCTTATCTCTCTCTCTCCCTCTCTCTCTCTCATCTCACTCTCTCCCTCTCTCTTTATCTTTCTTTATGTTTCTTAATCTCTCTCTTCTCTCTTCCTATCTCTCTGTCTCTCTCTCTCTCTCTCTCTCTCTCTCTCTTCATCCATCTATCTCTCTCTTTCCATCTATTTCTCTCCTTCTCTCTTTCCATCTCTCTCAGTGAGGGTGTTTCTGTGTTTGCATGTTTCCCCAGTGCTTGTGTGGGTTTCCTCATTTTACTCCGGTTTTCTCCCACAGTCCAAAAACATACACAGTAGGCCAGTTGGTTGTTCCATATTGTGACTAGATGTGAGTGTGAATGGTTGTGTCTGTGGTAGCCCTGGGATGGACTGGCAAGCTGTTCAGGGTGTATCCCACCCTCGCTCAGAGTCGGCTGAGAAAGGCTTCAGCCTTCCTGCGACCCTAGTAGGATTATCAGAGTATGTAATGGACTGGGGCAAGTGGGGATAAATGGCAGTGGTAGCTCAGTGGTTAAGGCTCTAAGTTACTGATCAGGAGGTCAGAGGTTCAAGCTACAGTACCAGCAAGCTGTCACTGTTGCACCCTTGAGCAAGGCCACTAACCCTTAGCTGCTCAGCTGCATAAATAAGATCAAATGTAAGTTGCTCTGGATAAGAATGTCTTACAAATTCCATAACTGTACAATGAACATGAAAGGTATAACAATGTCTTTCATTCTAACTCTGCATTACACCCTTGTTAGCCTCATCTGGCCCATGAGTAATTATCAGGACAGAATCCTCATGCTTTTAGCCTCAAAGTAGCCCGAACGTGGCAACATTAAGCCTCAGGAGTGCCAGTATAAATGGTACCAGCCTTGGATTGGTGCTAGCCTGCTCGGCTCTGGTGCAGGGAAGTCAGTACTGAAGATTTTGCAAGTGGAATATTTACTGGATCCCATCAGCTAAAACCCACTAATGTACCTGGACTATTTTCCTTGTGAGTGCAGTGAAGAATAGATTACTGTTGTGGAACGTTGGGGATTGACATGAAAAGCTCTCCGTCATCCGAGTGATGGATTGATCTCTTTTCCATTGATTGATGTTAGTGTGCGAGAGACGTGAAGTGTTTTGTTTTCCTCATATCAGTAGACAGGTGAAGGTGTTTGTGGGTAAATTAGAGGTTTATATTGTTACACGTGTTACAGTACGTACATTCTATTGCAAGAAATATGTTTTTCCTACTGATACAACATGCTGTTTCTTATAAGCGAGCTGAACTAGGGTTTGATTTGTTTCTTGTCTCATAACTGTAAAGATGTCCATGTTTGCATGCAGTATTAGGTGAAATAAATGCAAATGTATTGAGTGGTGTGTGTGTGTGTGTGTGTGTGTGTGTGTGTGTGTGTGTGTGTGAGATGGATGATGTCACTAACTTCAGAGTGCTGACTTGCTGAAATGGAGTTTTCAGCATCTGTGGGAAAAAAAGTGGAAGAAGAAGAAGAACACAATGATATGCATTTCTGTAGAATTGTATTCAAATACAGTTCAAGCAATTTTATCATTAAACACATCTGTGAACCCTCCAGTCCACAGTGAGGCACTCCAACGGCTGATGGAGTTAAAATCTGGAACGATGGCACTGTTTTGTTTTTTTGTTTTTTGTTTGGTGATGCATGATGGGTTAATTCATTAATGATGTTCTTAAAGACAAATCTGGATGTAGATTCTGAGGCAGCATGAAAAAGAATCATTTCCAGAAACCAGGCCGAGAATCAAAGTCATCCTCTTCTGAAGAAAAGAATAAAAAAACAAGAGCACTTGGAGAGCGTAAACCTCCACCAAATCCTAACAATTACATTACATCTACGTAATTATGGGCAGTGGTGGTTCAGTGATTAAGGCTCTGGCTTACTGATCCAAAAGCTCTAAACCCTCGATTGCTTGGTTGTATAAAAATGATAAATGTAAGTGTAACCCTAACAATATAACAGAAAATACACAGCACCCCCTGCTGGTCCTGCTGTAATACCACACTTCTAAAAAATCCTTCTATCTCACAGCGTTAAACAATTCTTTAAAAAGAAAAGTCCTGGATGTAGAATTTGATCTATGTCTAATATCTAATGGAGTCTTCTATGAGTAAAACCTCTGGTTTTAGAAATTTTAGAAAATTTCATATGTGTAACCTTTTCCCGCAATCCTGCTAACAAAAACACCAACACTGTCATGGTGAAAAGGGTCCAGTTCATGACGCAAGAGATCCAAGTTCATTTTTATGTGTATATTTAGCCTTTAGGGAAAAAAGTTGCATACAATCGCTCACACAAAGGAAAATATTCCAAGAAAAACCTCGGACCCGAGCTCTGCATTGGCTTAAAAAGTGTACATTCCACTCTGATTGGTCCACCATCCTCTAGCTTTGATTGGATCCCCAAAATTCCACCTCTTTTCCATGACATAATTTTTATACTCTGATTGGTTCATCAAGACCACTATGGCTCTCCAACCCAGAAATGACATCATATGTCATCTTGACCTTGAAGGTCTCAGCTCGACGCCACCTAGTCGAGCTCCTTGTGTATCTCTGGGACGCGATGCTCCCTGTCCACGTCCAGCCGAGCAATCCTTGTACAAAGTGGAAAGGCTGGGAAAAAACCTAACACACACAGTGAATAAACTCCTCATACAATATTCCCATAAATCATCCAATCATTAAACGCTGCAGTAAATCATACAGTTGCTGTTCTATAGGTTTAATCATTAACAATTTAAATATACATTTCATTAGAGATGATTTCATTGGACAGTTCTCCATTTCAGAATTACAAATGTTTTTAAATAAAGGAAATATGATCCCTCATTCCAAAGATATTGCACTTTCTGTAATCATATTCATGTTGATGCCGTTAATGATCAATCATTAATTTGAGTACATAATTTGGGAAGTCCAGCAATTTGCATAAGATTTATGGAGGCCAAATATATGACAGTTCATACCTGCAGGCCACAAGCCTTCCACAGTTCATGGGTCCTAGACACACAGCGCCCCCAGTGGTGCCTGATGCCCCTGATTTTTTCCTCTACAACGCACAAACACACATACTGGGGGTATATGACTGTAAAGGGGTACTTATTTCTGCAGTAACAATGGTATGCCCAGCACTCTATCATTCTGTGTGTGTTTGTGTGAGTGTGTGTGTGTGTGTGTGTGTGTGTGTGTGTGTGTGTGTGCGTGAGTCACCTTGTCATCCTGTAATAAGACATGTACTGTACCTGACTCAGGTAATGAGCAGCTGCAGTGAAGGAGGAAAAGGAAACGTGATCCGTAAGCAGAAACGTCAA
Source organism: Neosilurus hyrtlii (assembly GCA_028564935.1). NCBI lineage: Eukaryota > Metazoa > Chordata > Actinopteri > Siluriformes > Plotosidae > Neosilurus > Neosilurus hyrtlii. The sequence goes on along the minus strand of JAOUQZ010043579.1, from coordinate 8,210 downwards.
AGACGATTAAAAACAAACTGCGTTACACGGAGAAAAAAACTGAAGCTCTGATAAAGCTTTGCGTGTGTGTGTGTGTGTGTGTGTACGCGTAATAAATCAGTTCAGTTTGTGGCCAACCCAGAAACAGAAACACCACAAATCGAGCCCAGAACCTTCTTGCTGTGAGGCGGACATGCTAACCATGCTGCCTTTTATATATATATTTATATATATGGATTAGATATGGAACAGCTGCTGTCTGCACTTTTAGGCAGAAGATAGTCCACAACAATGTCTGAGTAGCTCAAAACAGCTCATTGAGAAGAAGAAAATGGCTGTGAAAGAATGAAAGCAGCCAGGCGCTGTGCCAACCAAAACTGAACAGATTTCAGAATCAAAATCAGAATCAGAATTCTTTATTGATCCCGGAGGAAATTGTTTGCACACAGTTGCTCCGTATCAAGTTAAGAAATAGATAATATGTGTGTGTACAGTATTATCAATATGATAAACAGTAGAATGTAGGAATGATTTCCTGTGTGGTTCAGTGGTACATTTAGGTGGTATCAGTCTCTCCCTGAACGTGATCCTGTGACTGATCAGCAGGTTGTGAAGCAGGTGGGAGGTTCAGTATTGTTCAATATCGTCTTTATTTATAACATTCTCCTCTCCGACACCACCGTCAGAGAGTCCAGATCCATCCACACAACGTTACTGGCCTTCCGAATCAGTTTGTTCAGTCTGTTTGCGTCTGCAGCCCTCAGCCTGCTGACCCAGCATGCAACAGCATAGAGGATGGCGCTGGCCACAGCAGACTCATAAAACATCCTGAGCAGTGTCTGGCAGTGTTAAACGACCTTAGACACCTCAAAAAATAGAGACGGTTCTGGCCCTTCTTGTAAAGTGCGGTAGTGTTATTAACCCAGTCCAGTTTATTGTCACTGTGAACTCCGAGGTATTTAGAATCCTCCACCATTTCAACATTGACGCCCTGGATGGAAACAGGGGCCGCTGGTGTTTTGGATCTCCTGAAATCCACAATTAGTTCCTTGGTCTTTGTCGCATTAAGCTGCAGATGATTCTGCTCACACCATGCAGCAGCCCGAAATTCCATCTCATCACCTCCACTGATACATCACACTACTGGAGAGTCATCAGAAAACTTATAAAGATGGCAGGTCTCATGCGCAGAGTTGACAGCAATGGAGGGCATATAATAAAGGTGTGTTTTACACTGTTTTACACGTGGCTGATAAGGGCACACGGTCAGTGGAATAGTGATTGATTTTGACTTTGAGTGAAGTGTTTGAATTAAGAGTGTGTTTCATGCTTTCATACTTTTTGATACTGTTACCGTTTTAAACAATATGGCGAATTCATCGTGTGTGATACTAACAATTTATAATGTCTTCAGTAATCTCTTTATTTGCACAGTAGTGAAGAGAGAGATGCTTTGGTTACATTTCCCTTGTGTGTTATTGTAAATGTTAGATCATATTTTGTTTGCATCCCCTAATAGCTCCCCTAATAGTGTGTTTATAAATGTATAGTTATTAAAGGCATTCTTTATAAACCATCAGATTAGGACTCAGCTGGGGCTGCTATACTTTGGTGTAGTGGAAAGTAAGAGTCCTTGTTATCTTTAACATATTTTGTTAATGTACTTGATTATTTGATAGCTAGTAGCTTTTTATCAGATACCAGAAGGGTTTGAACAAAAATATACTGGTGTCTGGAACTACATACAGTACATGGTGAGTCTGTTGGGCTTTTACACCTGAGCCTAGTGGCTAATCAGGCCGGTGTTTATTCCCGGTTTCTGAAGCGACCAGGAGTTCAACTGGATGGGAAGCTAGTCCATCACAGGTTACCAGGTTCTCATTTATACTGCTGGGTGGACAGAGGCACACACTTGTGGTTAACAAGCCTTGGCTAACTTTGCCCAGGGGTCTTAGCACAGTGTGAATCCAACGGGTATTCGAACCCACGACCTCCTGATCATGAGCCCAGCACCCTAACCACTATGCCACCTGTTCCACCAAAATACACACAGTTCATACAATACAGTAATTCCCTCCAGCTGATTAAAGCCTCAGTTCCAGCTGAAATAAAACAGACCCAAAACACAGTGCTGCCACCACCATGCTTCACTGGGGGGTTTGGGCTTCTTCTGGTGATTTTTTTACACCACACCTATCCCTTCCCAAAATGTTTAACCGTGGCCTGAACACATTTCCCCCACATGCTTCTGGGAGTCTTTCTGTAGGATTTAATAAACTTTATCCAGGCTTGGATGTTTTTCTTTATCAGAAATGTTTTCTCAGATATATGTAGATTGATTTATAAATCAGATTCCGTCGATGATTCGTTAACTCTTTAGACTTTGTGATAAGATGTAACAAAGTTAATGTTAGTAAAATCTTACTAGAACAGCTAAACTTTATTTGTGGCTAATCAGCATCATTTCAGTTAATAAAAATGTGTACAGACTCCTATTTAACACGAGTTTAAATGTGATTGGTTCATTCTGAGCCAAGCCACATCCCCAATTATCAGAAGGTGTGCACACTAATGCAACCATTCATTCATTCATAAGTCATTCATTTATTTTCTTAGCCGCTTAATCCTAATTAGGGTCAAGGGAGGCTGGCGCCCATCTCAGCCGACTCTGGGCGAGGGCGGGGTACACCCTGGACAGCTTGCCAGGCCATCGCAGGGCCATCAGTCACACAACCATTTACACTCACACTCACACCTAGGGGTGATTTGGAACAGCCAATTAGCCTACTGTGCATGTTTTTGCACTGGGAGGAAACCGGAGTACCCGGAGGAAACCCACACAAGCACAGGGAGAACATGCAAACTCCGAATCGAACCCAGGACCTCCTTGCTGTGAGGCGGACGTGCTAACCACTGCACCACCATGCCGCCCTCATTAAGTTAGTTTGTATCTTTATTTTTTCACCATACGGTTTGCGTTTGTTTCTTAAATTGAATTGTAAAAAATTATTTTTTTTAATTTTTCACACAGAAACCTGGAATTTAAACAGGTCGGTGTAAACATTTTATATCTTCTGAATGTAGCTTCACAGTTTAGCAGTGGAGAAATGTTGTTGTTGTTTTCAGATTACAAAGAAGATTTAGTTTTTGTTTTCTCTACAATCTGGGACTCATTGCGGTGGTTTGGAACAAGGCCTGGGGTGCAGCATCAGTCACAGCCCTTAGCAGCATCGCTCCTTTACTTTGCTCTTTAATGAAAAATGGATGTGTTGTTCTGTACAGTTAATAGCGTCTGCTCTGTAATATGTCTCTCTATCGATCGCTGGACATCACAGCCGACGTCTGTTTAAACTATCATCGATTGTTGTCCTCGAACGAGACGAGATGGAGGTGCGGCTCAGCCTCGAATCGGATAATCAGCATTAGCATGAGGTGAAAGAACGTGAACACTTTGTGACATCATCAGTGCGTGACAGGGCATTCAGATCATATAAATACCGTGTTCAGTCTGCTGTGGGCGTGTCTTAATCCATATACTGAGTCTCCAATTTAAATAAACAAAATGATAAAAGGAATATTCATCATATTCAGAGTGGGGTTACGCAGCAGCCTACGACCACCGGGGAGGGGCGTAAGCATGCACATGCCCCCTCTCTGACATGTGATGCTGCCACACTCCTCTTTATGAACTGCTGTGCATTTGGAGGCGACATAACACACTCGGAGGGAAAGTTCTATCTGCCCCTTGTACAAATGAGCTCACAGACAACCGTGGATTGGCTGCTGATCGCTGTGAGTGACAGGGGAGCGTATACCATCTCTCCCTCCCATGAGGGCTCGACCAATTAGCTCCCATGGGCTCACACGGGTGTGAGTTTGGATTCAAACTTGCAATCTCCAGGTTGATAGTCACGTACCTTGTCAATGCGCTACTCTCTAGCATCTTAAATTAATTTCCAGTCTGATTCATATTATGAGAGAACAAACAAACTCCATATATTCAGATTTTGAATGGCGCTGAAGTATGTTACCATCACGGACGTGTCCCAAAGCACACGCCCTGCTCACTCTGTAGGCTGCAGGAATCCCTCGTGTCCCAGAACAGAGCTGTACAGTGTAATTGCTTATTCACACTCGATGTCACTTTCAATCTCTCCATGTGTTATTGAGGCCTATGATGTTGCCATGGGAACAGGTACAAGCATGACACACACGGTGATGAATGCCGCTTGGTGCATTAGTCCACCTTCTTTCATTGCTCCATAATGCAATTCTGATGCTCATGGGTCCACTGTGAACACATTCACTCTACATTCACACTGCATTTTTCCCCCATATGTGACCCATATCTGATTTTTTCATGCCAGAGTAAACACCAAAAGACGCATTCAAATCGGATCTGGGACACTTTCATATGTGGTACTAAATCGGATACAGATCAGATTTTTTGATATGCGACCTCCGTCTGAACAGTAATGCGACCTGTATTGGTCATTAATATACTCCACCAATAACCCCTCATTAATATACCCGACTAATATACCCCAGGGCGGTATGGTGGTGTACTGTTAGCAAGTCCGCCTCAGAGCAGGAATGGGTTCAGGGCGTATCTGTGTGGAGTTTGCATGTCCGCTGCGTGCTTGCGTTTGTTTTTTGAGGGTACTTTTGTTTCCTTCCACAATCCAAAAACGTGTACAGTAGGCCAACTAGCGGTTTCAAATTGCCCCTAGGTTTGAGAGTGAGTGTGAATGGTTGTGTGTGTTAGCCCTGGAATGGCCTGATGAGCTGTTCAGGGTATACCTCGCCCTCGCCCACAGTCGGCTGAAATGGGTACAGCCTTCCCGCAACCCTACTTAGGATTAAGCAGCTTCGAAAATGTATGAATGAAAAATGTTAACAAGTTCTGAATTTAACAGCAGAATGAATCCTATTTTATTTCTGATGTATTTCCTTTAGTGTTGTGTTTTATTTAAAACCACAGAAGCACGCAGATTAACCACACAGTAAATTCTGTACCGAGCAGAACCTGTACTTCGTACCCGAGCCACTCTCACAAATTTAATGAATTTAAAATATTGAACTACTCAGCCTTGTATCCTAATTAAGCGTATTTACTTTTGGAATAATCACTTTTAATTTCACGCCATTTTAACTCGACGTTAATTAAAACACCAGCGTTCATTTGCACATTTCCGAATCACTTCATTTCTCTCTCACCTGCCCAGAGACCATAAACAAGCGCTGTTAAAGAATCTTCCAACAGTTCACTCTAGATGTAAAGGAGACGTAGATCCTGATGAACAGACCAGGAGAGACAGACATGAAGAAAACCTCCCTGAGATGGCATGAGGGAGAAATCATGAGACGACCTGGACAGTAATTGGACCTCATCCTCCTCTGGGTGATGGACAGAGCTAGTATAAATGATTTTAGTATAGAGGTGTGGAAGAGTAACAACACAAATTACTGAGTGAGCAGGACTGGACGGTACATTTTGGCGAATCACCCATTTGTTCAGCCACTTAATCGTAACTAGCAATCACAGCGGAGAACATGCTTCCGCTAGACCTCACTTTCATGTGGCTTTGCAGTGCATCCTGGAGTCATAATCTCTCTTGCTAACCACTGTAGGTGCCACCGGCTCAGCAAATCACAGACATTCAGTCATTTGTTGAACCACATAATCCAGTGAGGGTCTAAGAGAGGCTGGAGCCTAGCTTAGCCGACTCTGGGCATAGGCGGGGTACACCCTGAACAGCTTACCGCACCTTTTCAGGGGCAATACACACACTCAATGTAGAGCCGCCAAATAGCCCAATGATGTGAAAGTGTATTATTAGTGTATAGTAATGTGAGAGTTGAACCCAGGACCTTCCTGTTGCTGATGGTAGAGTGTAGATACGACATACAGTTTTATTTAGACCTTAAATTACTTGTTAAAATCTTTTTGGACGATTTCTTCTTACCCCTTATTTTCATCTTCATGATCTTTCATTCTCTGATCCTCTTAATCGTATTAGAAGAAGGGCTGGAGCGTTCTGGAGCAGTTGTTGGTGTGAGATGGAGGTCTGGTTTATAATTGGATCATAATGAACAAAAAGTTTTTTTGTGATTCTGCGACGTGAGAAAACCCAGTGCGTTATTGCTCATTAGCTCTGCGACTTTATAATACTTTACTTCTACATGCTTATTCGGTCTAATCCAAATTTCTGTTAAATAAACTCTAATAAATCTCTCATTATTTTTAGTTCCCTTTACAAACGAGCACTCAGCTCAAAGGTGAGACTTCTGCAGTTCAGCGGATTCAGATGACGGTAATTAAACTGCTGGAACTTTCTTCCGGAGATCCTTTATCCCTGTTCAGTGGGCAGTCAGTAATAATTTATATCTACAGCGTGACCTACAGTACACAAAAGCTGGAGCTCATAAAGCGCTGACTCGTGTGTATGTATAAAACATGAACACATCTGCATGGGTGCTAATTAATATGAGAAATGGTAGAGTCCAAACCGCTTCCTGTATGTTTTAATGAGCAGTGAACACTATACACACAATGTGCTGAATCTTAAATAAATCCACAAAAAAACTGCAGACCTTTATACAGGAAGAATGTTCCAGTGATTCTCCTTCGGCAGGATGTGATCCGTATCCAATAAAACAGAGATATGGAACATCGGAGGAGAGGAGAAGGGAATACATTTCTCCTGAATGATTCAGCGTGTCTGTAGTGAGGAAGCCTGGTGATGTATTGATGTTTATACTTGGACTTTAATCCAGAAAGAAAGTAGTGCTGATGAAAACACTGTCACGATCAACGAATCAACAAATCCAACATTAAACACAAATGAACATCCAGATGTTTCATCTCAGAATACGATAAGTGATCATTAACATAATGTTTTTATCCTAAAGCCTAAGATATATATATATATATAGATGGCTAATAAACAAAAACACTGAAAACCAACTTTTACTTTATTGACTTTTGCATAGCATGAATGCACTCAAAACTATATGGAACAGTTTAGCGAGTGAAGAAATGAAAAATACAGTGATGCATTGATGATTCTACACATAACAAAATGAAGAGAAATCAGAAACTAAGTACTGTTCAAGTATTTATTTCCTGTAATATTGAATCATATTGATACCAATTATGTAATATATATATATATATATATCGAGATGGTAACAGTAAGCTATCAACCCACTGCATCACTCAGTCAGTACCGTCCTGTAACATCAACACAGGCTGAGAAAATACTGATTAAAGAGAGGAGGTGATACACAGCGTGTCGGAGTGACCTGCAGGATCAGAGGAGTGATGAGAGTGATACTGAGAAAAAACTAAAACCTGTAGTGACAGATAGAAGCTTCTCTACACAAGAGCGAGAAGCTTAAAACAAACTGCAGGCAAACAGGACTCATCCACACACACACTCCTGTAACACCAAACACACTCCTGTACCACCTTCACACACACACACACTCCTGTAACACCAAACACACTCCTGTAATACCTTCACACACACACACACACACACACACACACACACTCCTGTACCAGCTTCACACACACACTCCTGTAACACCAAACACACTCCTGTACCACCTTCACACACACACTCCTGTACCACCTTCACAAACACACTCCTGTACCACCTTCACAAACACACTCCTGTACCACCTTCACAAACACACTCCTGTACCACCAAACACACTCCTGTAATACCTTCACACACACACACACACACACACACACACTCCTGTACCACCTTCACACACACACTCCTGTACCTCATCCACACACACTCCTGTAACACCAAACACACTCCTGTAATACCTTCACACACACACACACACACACACACACTCCTGTACCACCTTCACAAACACACTCCTGTACCACCAAACACACTCCTGTAATACCTTCACACACACACACACACACACACACACACACACACACACACACACACACACACACACACACACACACAGCATTGGTAGGGGTGTGCTATTCTGAATATTTAACTGACCACTATTAAGTCTTGTTCTAAGTGGGGGCTTTTGTAAATGAAATAAATCCATTAATACCTAATTAATAGCAACAATGGTGTTGATCATTCTTGTTTTGATGTTAAAGATTATACTTCAATCAACCATAACATTACCACCACCTCACTGGTCTTTGTCTCGACAGCCCCATACAGCATTAACAGTTACAGCAT
>JAOUQZ010043578.1:0-12833 GCA_028564935.1 Neosilurus hyrtlii | reverse complement strand
TCTAACTGTTTTATTCCTTTATTTTTCCATTCAGTGAAATTAATCATCTTTTTGTTTTGTAAGATGTCAGGGTTGTTTCAAATGGTAAGTGAAATTCAGTGAAATTAATCATCTTTTTGTTTTGTAAGATGTCAGGGTTGTTTCAAGGGTTGTTCCTCAGTAAACACATCACACAGAAGGAGGATGAGCATTATGAGATGACTCTCCCTTTCAAAGGCAACAGTCTTCCCTGCCTACCGAAGAACAAGGGGCTGGCCATGGTTCACCTACAGTGTCGCCATTAGTGAAAGCCATTAGTTCAGGGAGGGCCATGAACCAACTGTCATGCTGCGTCTGGTGTCCATGCTGAACAGTCCACTCCTGAACAGTTGGAAGCATGTCAAGAGTGACAAAACAGAGGAAGCTCTGTAAGCGACTTGACACTGTTCTTCTGACCAAAACCGTTGGCATTCCATCTGCAGCATACAGTTCTATTGGGCTGTGATAGAGAGGCCTCCCGACCTGTTGTTCATGCCACACTGTGCCGTCTTTTGCCTTCTCTGCTGGCCTAGCGTGTCTCCGGATGACCTATCTATATATCTATTTTTATTTATTTATTTATGTATATATGTATGTATGTGCTGTAGGACAATTGTAACTATTTACAGTTACAATTGTCCTACAGTACATGCGAAAAGGCCTTCACATTTTCTGTTGGGCCTATGCCCTGTACAGTATACAGTCTAACCTGCAGATTATGTGGAAAAAATACAGGGAATGCCTGTTGACTGTTTAGGCATTATTTTGTATGAAATAATCAATCAATAAACTTGCCTATGTTGTTTTCAACAATAACACAATGGGGTGTTGACTGAAATTAGTTTTGAATATGCTTTTCTGTTCCCACAAAAGTACAAAGGGGGTGATTATCTCTCATTTGAAAACAGGCTATGTGTACAATATTACGATGACTGTGCGAACGCGAACCTTTTCACACATGAACAATGCCAAATAAAGGGTAGGTGAAAAATGTGAGATGTGGTCAAATGCTCATAGGCTATTTGTGATGACTGAAACAATACAGTGCTTTTTGAAAGCCCCATCCAGTCCCTACTCAGGAGAAAAGCTCTTAGTAGACATCTGAGGCTTCCAGGCTCTTATCAAACATACCCCTCCCTCCTGAACTGACCGTGTCCATGTCTGTGAACTGTTAGTCTGGCAGGTAATGGCTGCATTTACAAATGAAAGGTGGTTAATTGTAGGCCGTTGAGTTGTTAATTCCAAAGCACACAGCCTTTTGGCTTCCTTCTGGGCATTGTAGCAGGAGTAAGAAAACTCTGGATTTTCTAGTGTTAATGTACTGTTATGTTTGTTGCAGAGGAGAATTAATTTACTTTAAAACAAACGGAAATATTGTTATTTTATTTAAATAAGAGTTGTAATTCATAAAAATATAAAAGCCCAATTTCATGTAAAATTTATTATTTGGGAATCATGGTGCTATGGCATTTGTATTTGGTACATTTATTTTGTAGTTTTCATGGTGTCAAAGTGCCAGTGGTGAAAAAGGAGAGAAATAAAGAGGCACCAGTCAAAGCTCGCTGCAATCTGTGTGGTATATCCAAGTGGCTGCTATGCCAACATCTAAGGAACAAGCAAAGAGAATCCGAGCCATACACAGCCACAACTCAGCTGCAGGGCTAAACATGGTTTGGCAGAGACTAGAGGAGACCTATGGAACCTCAGAGGCAGTTGAACATTCATTCCTGAAAAGGATTGAGGATTTCCCCAGAATCTCAAATAGAGACAATGTGAGATTAAGAGAGCTTGGAGACCTTTTTCTTGAACTTAAATATGCAAAAGAAGGATATCTCCCAGGATTAGCATATCTCGATACACCACATGGAGTGAACCCCATATTAGAAAAGCTCCTATTCAGCCTTCAAGAAAAGTGGATTTCCCAAGGGTCAGAGTACAAAGAATACAATCGTGTCTCCTATCCACCCTTCACCTTCTTCTCACAGTTTGTTCGTTTTGAAGCTAAAACCAGAAACGACCCTAACTTTATGATATGTCAGACTAACTACTCAGGTCCCACCAAGACTGAGAGGCCTGCAAAATACTACAACAAAGTACCAGTGTCTGTAAGGAAGACTGGCATGTTTTCTGAAGCTACAGCAACTCCTACAGGCTCTGTTGAAAAAGGAGCTAAAGATCCAGACCGACTATACCCCCTGCATAACAAACCTCATGCACTCAGAAAATGCCACTTCTTCCACAGGAAGCCTATAATAGAGCATAAAACCTACCTAAAAGAAAAGAACATCTGCTTCAGGTGCTGCAATTCAACCAAACATAGAGCAAAATACTGTGATAAAGAAATATCATGCAGAGAATGTGGCAGCAAGACTCGACCGTCAGCTTTGCATTCTGGTCCTGCACCTTGGGTCTCAGAAGTCCCAGCAGATCAAGGCGAGGAGGAGAAGACCGACGGGACATGGCTTCTGCCCATGTCCCACGGGCTAGCTTGTGGGGTGTGCTCCGGGAATATGAAACATCGGACTCGTTGCTATGGGCCGTTCTGTCTCTGTATTACTGGAGCCAGAGCTTGGTCCACATTGGTAACAAAATGTTGAATTAGTTTCCAGTGTGGGCTGGACTCCGCAAAGGCTGCCCTTTGTCACCAGTTCTGTTTATAATTTTTATGAACAGAATATCTAGGCGCAGCCAAGGCATTGGGGGTTTCTGGTTTGGAGGCCATAGGATCTTGTCTCTTTTCTCTTTTGGCTTTATCGAGCTGGGAGCTCCAGCTCTCACTGGAGTGATTCGCAGCTGAGCATGGAGCAACCGGGCTGAGAATCAGCACCTCCAAGTCTGAGGCCAGAAATGGGTGGAATGCAGCCGTTCTATATATTCTATATTTGTTGCCCTTGCATATTTTTTCTAATCTCAACATTGTCATGTGTGGAAAATTTACAATCAAATGTTGTCGGACAGCTCTGTATAAGCACCTACACCAGAATTTGGATTAAGTGTGCTCAGGAATTCATGTAGGCCATTGCCTTGTCTTTTTTAAAGGCAATTTTCTTTACAAGAAACGCAATGTCAGAATATGACACAAATGCAACAATAATTTTAGTGGTTGAATTGTATCTCATAATAAAATGAGTATTTTCATATCTACTTTCAGATTTTTTTCTCTGGGGTCTGTCCTAAAGAATGGTTTGGAATACTCAACACATATTCTTTCCTCTGTGGCTGCAATCATAAAGTCATTGATACCACTGCTCCCATAGTCATTATCACTGCATACGGCCCCGAGCCATGTCCAGCCAAAATACTTGACCAACTTGGCCGAAGCTTTGCTCTGGTAGTAATCACTAGGAACAGTTGGGAAGAAAGATGGGTATTTCTTTTTGTCACTTCAGCATGAACATGTTGCAAAGTGACTGACCTGAAGTACAGACATTATGATAACATGCAATTTACTTTTTAGTTAACTTTTATATTTAGCCTTATTTATAATTCACTATAAAGATTTTCATTTTTTTTCAAAGACCTTTAACACATGAAAGAACAAGACATCTTATTACAGGTATTTTTAAAGGACCCACACAAGGCAATAGAAGGGCTTGATGATGTTTGCCATCTGATTGCTTGAACTCTATCAGGTTTGGAGCAAGACATTACAGATGTATTTTCTCTGTTACTATTAACTAAAGACAGAGAGGCTCTTGTAGTCACCACCCACTTTTAATACATTTGCATGTTCATTAAAGAAAATGTTATTAATATTATTAAAAATATATATTTTTCAACCATATGATTATTCTGCTTGATCTATTTTATTGAGGTGTTCTCGGTTTACAAAATCATTAATATGTTCTTATGTTCTTAACTGTAAAATAAGCTTTGTGACTTTTTTATGCCTTTTATTTGTTTTTATATTGTTAAGTGCAAGCTGTGTTTGCTCTTAAAATAAATAAATTAAATAAAATACAATTGGTTATCAAATTCTAATAAATTCCAATTCCCTATTATCCCCTCACCTCATGCATTTTGTCTGTCGGGGTCCAGATGTAAAGACAGCTGTTGACTGGTCCCATTCGATGTGAAAGGAAAAAATACCACCAATCAGTACATCACCATCTTTGCTGAGTTCAGGAGGATTGTGCACGCCTAGTAAGCTGCAAGGAGGATCTGCCGCACTCACCTGGGTGAATAAAAGCCATGAATACAAGAATATCATTCTCAACCCTCCCTCAACACCATGACCAATTTTTGGTCTTTTATAGGACGCTTTAACTCCAAGACTCAATAGACCTTTGGGTGTGGACCGTACCATATACTTTTTATTGCATTTCCGGAAAGTACACAATTTTATTAAATTAATGTGCACATTTACATACAAATGAATATCCTGGTAATACCTTCACTTTATGTGCTACCTTGCATATTTGAACAAACGTACATGGCCTGGACATTGCAGTCCTACATATGCAGTATATACAGCACACGCGCACACACACACACACACACACACACACACACACACACACACACACTTTTGAAACACGTTTGAAAAAAAATAAATCTATTTTGAACCATTTATGAATTACAGATAGTTTTATAAAGTGTCCCATTTTCAACAGAGACCCAAAAGTACTTAGACACACTAATGCCATGTAAATATAAGGATTGATTTTAACACTTGAATGCAACTCCTTTGCAGTTGTTTAATGTCTGAAATCAGAAATCTATAGACATCATCAAACTCTGAGTTGCCTCCACTCAGTTTGTTAGGCCTTTACTGCCTTCAGTTTTGTCTTCAGTAGGTAAAGATATGCTCACTTGGATTGATTATCATATTTATTTAATTTCAATGATGATCAAATTAAACAAAAAAAACAAAAACAAACAAACTGTGATCTGAATTTTTTTTCACGGAACTCAATTCTGTGATTCCCAAGGACTGGTGCAGCCTGTGGTCTTGGTACACACACACACACATACACACACACACACATATATACATGCATATATATATATATATATATATATATACAGTTATAAAGTATAAACAGTATAAAGTTATATACAGTATAACTTAAAAATATGCATTGGAAAAAAAAAGTCATATAAACATTCTTTATAATTAAATAAGATTTTTTTTTTCTTTTTACTCACCTGATTGGTATTTTGTGCCCATACTATAGCTGCCATATTTATTGTTAGTTCATTTTAATTAAGTAGAGTCATATAGTCCAACAGTGATAAATTCATGTTGAATTTCCTTATTTGTTTGCCAGTTTATTATGTCATATTTTGCAGGTGGATCACCATTTTTATCAAAATTAACTTCTTCCCCTTCTTTGGTTTTGAAGTATATGTTTTTGAGGTGTTTTAGGAACTGACAAAATGTAAACATGTTAACACACACACACACACACACACATTGTATGATAGATAGATAGATAGATAGATATGTAGAGAGAGAGAAAGAGAGAGTGATATGCTATATTCCTGGTTTGTGTAAAGTGTATTATATGAACATGTAATAATATGAATTTTATAAATGTTAATTTACTCACTGTGACAGGATCAGGCTGTTGCTTTGTACAACATGTTGTGCTGCAGCCAAGAAGCTTGTTCAGAGTATGGGCAACGGCATACACTCCTTTATACACATTACTAAAAATAGGCATCAGAGACATATCAGTGAATGTGTTTTCCACTTCAGACAACTTCTCTTCTCCTGTACACACTCCTGTACGTAAGCTCTCTGAATTGTTCCTCATTTTATATTCACAATCAAACAGAGTCTCCCAGAATTCAGGAAAAATGGCACTGCCTACAGATTTCAGTGGATTTACTTCTAGAATGAAATTCTGCAGTCCTGTAACCTTTGCTTTTGGAATTTAACCATTTCTGCTAGAGCTCTGCTCTGGTAATAATCACTGGGTATGGTGCGCAAAAATGAGGGATATTTATCACTCAAACATTCGCAGGTAGCATAGTGACTGATCTAAAAAGAATTGTATATATAATGCATTTTTGTGCACTATTACAAACTCTTAATCTTAACACCAAATTGATTAAGATGAAAGATGCATGTTAAAAAAAAAATGATGTGCACTCAAATCATTTACACAAATACTTACTAGAGGAATACTAAAAGGCCCAATACTGTTTGCTATAGCCATAGACTCAGATGAGTATGTCTCACCTATTATGGCTTGGACATGGGCTGACTTTGTACAAGGATCATTTGATATTGACTTCATATTTTCATTAAAAAGTGCCATGGCCATTCTAATCCCCTGTGCTGCAAAACTACATGTATCATCTATCTTGTATCCCAGAGACACACCTGGCAGTAAATAACTGTTGTTCATCTGTGACAACTGGTTAGCTCTCAAACCAAGGCTGGTAAAGAAAGAAAGAGAAATAACCTAAATATCAGACAACTATATTTTTGTATCTATTCTTATTTTTTATTCAAGTAAGTAAACTTTATTTATATAACACCTTTCACAGATAAAATCACAAAGTGCTTTACAAAGTTTGAGTAAAAATAGTCATAGATAAATACAACAAACAAAGTTAAACAGCTCATAACAATAAGTAGTGCATTAAACTAAAAGCTTGTCTAAATAACAGTGTCTTTAGCTGCTTTTTAAAAGAATCAACAGAGTCGGCCACACGGAGAGACAGGGGCAGGGCATTTCACAGTCTAAGGGCTACTGCTTGAAAGGACAGGTCTCCTCGATTTTCAGGAGGTTTTGGCCCGAGGACTGGAGGTTGCGGGCAAGGTGTAAGGAATCAACATTTCGGGGATGTATTTAGGGGCCTGTCCATTAAATGCTCTAAAAGTCAAGACTAAAATTTTAAAATCAATTCTGAGTTTGACAGGTAGCCAGTGTAAAGAGGATAAAACCGGTGTGACGTGTGCCTTTCTGTCCGTTCTTGTTAAAAGCCTTGCTGCAGCGTTCTGGACCAACTGGAGACGAGTGACTGCAGATTTGTTAAAACAAGTAAAAAGAGAGTTACAATAATCCAAATGAGAAAAAATAAAAGCATGGATAATCATCTCCAGGTCAGATTTGGATAGAATTGCACTTAATTTCAAAATATTTCACAAATGAAAAAAGCAATTTTTAACCAAAAGTTTAGAATGGTTGTCCAGAGACATAGACTGGTCGGACAAAACACTGAGGTTTCTGAGACTCGGCTGGGAGAAGGAGCCCAGAGAACCAAGGTGTTGTTGAATCAATGGAACTTTCAGTTTGGGAGTAATTATCAGAGTTTCAGTCCTATTAGAGTTTAATTGAAGGCAGTTTTTAGCCAACTAGGCCTTAATGCACGATAAACAATTTAATAAGTCGGCTAACTTATATAACTCTGAATCATTAAAAGAGCAGTACAATTGAATGTCATCAGCATACAAATGGTAAGACATATTTTTAAAGCTGTTGATAATTTCACCAAGAGGGTTGATGTACAAAAGGAATAAAATTGTACCTAGGGCTGAGCCCTGAGGAACACCATGTAACAGGGGAGTGACTTCAGACATTATAATTTACAAACATAGAAAGGGTTCTTTTGTTCAGATATGACCAAAAACACTTAAGAACAGTACCGGAAATTCCTATTTCATTTTGCAGTCGATGAAGCCGAATTTTGTGGTCAACTGTATCAAAAGCTGATGACAAATCCAAAAAAACCAATACACTGTACTGACCAGAGTCTGTAGACATCAATTATATCATTAGAGACCTTTAACAAGGCAGCCTCTGTGAAGTGCATCCTGTGAAACCCAGACTAAAACTTATCCAGAATATTATTACTTTCCAGAAATGTAGTCAGCTGCCCTGCAGCTACCTTTTCCACAACCTTAGCCATAAAAAGCAATTTTATATTGGCCTATAATTGCTTGGCTCAGATGGGTTTAAATTGGGCTTTTTCAAAATAGGACTCAAAGCTGCTTGTTTGAAAAGGCTTGGGACTGACCCGGTTGAAAGAGAAATGTTTATCAGTTTGACAATATGTGGATCAAGAACATCAGACACCTACAACATCTAGTGGGCAGGAAGAGGGCTTAATCTTATTTAGTAACCCCTTAACATCCTCCAAAGTCACAGAAGAAAATGAGGACCAAGAGCACAATGGAAAACCAGCACTAGGGATGTAATCAATATGTGGTTTAACACTTGCCCTGATGTCATCAACCTTTTTTTACAAAATAGTTTAAAAATCTATTAAAGTCATCTGATGTGTGCACAGGCACCAGCGGAGCTGGAGGTAAGACAATGTTATGAATGGTATCAAACAAGACTTGGATTTCTCTTTTTCATATTCACAAGTTTAGAAAAATATGCAGATCTGGCCTGTTTACTCATTTCGTCAAGTTTAGTGGTTTTCCACAAACGCTCAGCCTTACTAAGTTCTCCTAAAGGACAAAATGTCCTCATTCATCCAAGGGCAAGGGTTTTGAGGAGATGATGTTTTGTGCTTAACAGGAGCAATCTCATTTAAGGCAGACAGGCAGTGGCTGTTAAAAATCTGGGCAATTGAATCAGCGTTACTGCAGCTATCAAGACAATTAGGCTGAAATTATTATTGACTTTATGTGGACGGCTGTCTAAATCACAAGACAAATTAAAATACACACAACAGTGGTCAGTAACATGAACATGCTAAACACTGGTCCATGTTTAGGCCGAAAGAGAAAACAAGGTCCAATGTATGTCCTTTCTAATGTGTGGGACCAGACACATGCTGTTTAAAATGGAATGACTCTGTGAGTGAAAGTAACTCAGATGCTACATTGGAAGAAGGGTCATCAATGTGAATGTTAAAATCTCCAAGAATTAAAACTTTCTCAAGTTTAATAACAGAGGATAAAAACTCAGCAAACTCATCTAAAAACGCACATGCAGGACCAGGAGGTCTATATATTAAAACACAATAAAATGAGTCAGTGTTTCCTACCTTAGTCATCTGCAGCTCAAATGATGTGAAAGGGTCCGGCTTCATAAGTCTGCAGGAGAAGCAGTCTTGGTAGATGAGAGCGAGTCCACCACCACGCCGGGCAACACGTGGGGTCCCAAATACGGAACAGTCCAGAGGGCACAGCTTTATTCGCTGTAAAGCAAACTTTCAGCAGGACGATCCGTGCTGGCTTTGGACTTGCGCACTCGGTTGTGCGCTGGCCGGCAGCTGGCCATGTCAGAGGAGACGGAGTGCTATCCACACAGCTTGCCTGACAGGTGACAGCTCGTAGGATCCTTTCACACGGTGCAAGTCTGAAAAGTCCGGTCAGAGTGCCACGGAGGCGGCGACGCACGGGACAGTGGTTACACATGGACCAGGTCCGATCCTGACTCACAGACAGGCAGCGTTTGTCCCCTGCAGATCCGGACCCGCTCACGGTGGTTTTCCCCCGCTCCTTTCTCATCCTGGTCTAAATCCCAGCTCTGGATCCCCGCTTCCTTCTGCGGCCGCGGCGCTTTGCTAGCAGCAGGTACTCAGCAGATGACATGGTGCATTCAAATTTTGGAGGAAAAAACTCCGTATACCTGGCCCAGGTAACACAAACATCCTCCATTTGCCCCTTTATGCGAAATAGCGTGTGCCGATCATATTGATACTGACTAACAGCTGAGACACAGTTGGTTGACAGGCTTGATAAAGCAAAATATAATATTAGACAGATCACAACGATGCGAGAGAATGGAGATGGAGCAGAGACCAAGCCGAACTCTGTCGCCATCTTGCGACATCTCAAACATGTGAGATGGGTGACTCAAATGTGCATTGATTGGCTTAACAATCTCCTTCCTAGTATGGTTAACTTAGGCACTTTCTTGGAGGCTGCATGTCTACATAGGTTAAGTCAATGGCCTCCCAAATAGTATGAAATGGGAAAGCCCCCCCAACAATGATATCACCATCCCTCCATATCTGTGGCTATGCAGGCTCTCCTTGTAGAGTACAATTATTTCTATTTGCTGTGGAGAAATTCATAATGGCCATTACCAC
Organism: Neosilurus hyrtlii; assembly: GCA_028564935.1. Classification (NCBI taxonomy): domain Eukaryota; kingdom Metazoa; phylum Chordata; class Actinopteri; order Siluriformes; family Plotosidae; genus Neosilurus; species Neosilurus hyrtlii. Next base: position 2,813 of record JAOUQZ010043578.1, on the reverse strand, counting down.
ATGCAAGAACGTATAGAAAGACTTCATCAACCAACTCAGCTAACGAATAGTGATAAAGGTTCGTAGAAACTATGGCTTGTCATATGCTTTGGCTGTTTGTCTAAAGTTGCCTGCTATTTATATAGATAAAGAGAAAATCCCATGGTAAATTTACTCTTGTGGTCTGTTCAAAAAAAGAGGTGTGACTTTTAAACCTGAGCATCTTAAGTCTGAAAGAAGTAGGCCTCTGTGCCTGGTTTAACCTGTTTTGCCTATGGGCACTGGAGGCTTAGCAGCTTTTAAGAAGAAGGTTTCAAGTTTCTTTTTTTGTATATATTGTTGTAATAAAGAACATGTCAAAGGAGTAAGTAATACAATAAAAATCCTAAAATATTGTTAAAGACTTTATTATATTTAGTTATTTAGTTTTGTTAGCCTCAGTTTAATGTTGGTGTGTCAGGAAAATAATGCTCTACACTATATTCTGGAGACGACTTTAATATCTTTCAGTTATAATGTTTGCCATGCCTGTTCATGATCATTTTTAGATCATGGCTATTAATAGCTTTACCCTGTGTCTTTGGCCCTTAAATGTGTATACTTCACCAATAAAGCTACACTTGAGTAATAATTTATGTTAATGTCTTCGACAAAATAAAAGCCAGATTTGGAAATATATCTCAACAATAAACACGGCTGCAAAGGCAAGTAGCACCATCCGAGACCAAATAATTCTTCATGTCATATGGAAGTCAAACTTTTTCACTTACTGACTCATCCAATGACAATGATGCAATACCACAAATTATTTATTGGCCTTCCACCAATCAGAAATAAGAAACTCTCTTTAACTAATGATTTCCTTAATATTAATATTTCACAGTTAAATGTATTGCCTTGGCCCTGCAATAGTCTGGCGTGGCACTAATTAGGATTAACTAATTCCGAACTTCTGAAAATAGAAATAAAAATAAATTAATAAAAAAAATTTGGGAAAATGCCTTGCTGAAGAACAAGATATTCTTAATAGATGGACTGAATACTACTCAGAGCTATACACCCATTGAGCAACAAGTGATCCACAATTTGTAAATACACCAGACTCAACAAATGAATTTTCCAGTCTTACATGAGGACGTTGAAGCAGCAATTAAATCTCTGACAAAAGGTAAATCTGCTGGAGTTGACAACGTACCAGCAAAACTAATCAAAGCAGGTGGGGAAACAATGATCAATGCTCGCACCATTACTTGCAATAATATCTGGAAGATGAGTATCTGGCCAACATCAAGGATGCAATCACTAGTCATAACATTACCGAAAAAAGGGCATTCTGCAACTATGCCAGAACTATCATACCATCAGCCTGATCAGGCATGCTAGCAAAGTAATGCTAAAAGTCATATTAAATAGACTGAAACCTCAAGCAGAAAGTATCATTGCTGAGAAGCAAGCTGGCTTTAGAGCTGGAAGAAGCACCAGCTGGAAGAAACAAAAATACTTCATCAACACCAACAAAATCTATATTATGTATTCATCGACTTCAAAAAGGCATTTGATCAACTATGGTATGAAGCGTTGTGGGCCACAATGAAGAAATGCAACATTCGCAGAAACCTCATCAAAGTCATTAAAAGCTTATACAGCCAGGCCCAGAGTGCAGTTTTAATCTACAACAGAACTTCATGAATTACAGTCAGTGTACATCAGGGTTGCTTACTTTCATCCACCCTTTTCAACTTGTTCTTAGAACACATCATGACACATGCGCTGGAAAACCACAAAGGCACAGTCAGCATTGGTGGCAGAATCTTACGGCGATACTATAAACAGATAGACCCAAATGCTGGACAGAGACGAGAGGATCAGGCTCAAGTGCAAACAAGGATCCTTTATTATAAACACGGAAAACGTGGAACATGAAACTGTGGATATACGGCTGGATCGCGGTGCGTATACTGAGATACGTCCTCTCGCAATGACGGCACGAGCTCTCTCCGAGAATACGTGATGCTCCTTCAATGACGGCACAAGTTCTGTCTGTGAATGCGCGACGCACTTGCAGGTAAGTGGCCCCCTTTTATCCTCTGGTGGGGATGAGGAACAGGTGAGCCAATCAGGGCGGAGCCTGTAATCAAAGACACACACACGGGAGAGAGCAGATCAAAACAGAACAGACATGACTAAAGCCTTTGGCGGGAACTCACACAGAACAGTTACAAATCTTCATTTGGCTGATGATATTGATGAGTTGGCAGGAGATGAAGTGGAACCTGCCAACTCGATAAAACAACTTGATGACACCTCTAGTTTCTATGGAATGGAAATCAGTGCTGAAAAGACCAAACTGATGACCAACATTACTAACAGAATTTTATTTGACGTAAGGGCCAATGAACAACAGTTAGAAACAGTACATCGCTTCTATTATCGCTAAAGAAGGTTCAGAACCAGAGGTGTTTTCCAGAATCGCACAGACAACAGAATTCACAAAGCTCAAACCAATATGGAATGACCAGAACATCTCCAAAGTAGTATTACTGATGCACTCACTTTTACTTTTGATCTTCCTCTATGGTTGTGAAACGTGGACACTTACAGCAGATCTCCAGAGAAGAATTCAAGCCATGGAGATGAGATGCTACAGAAAGATCCTTTGCACCACCAATGACAGTGTTCGCTCCAGAATTCAGTAACCCATCGGACTATTCACAAAGTTAATAACAATTGTGAGGGCACGTAAACAAACGGTAGGGACATATGTGACCCGATCTGGCAAAATGAGTCGGAAGTCGCAGGTAGTGATTTTGAGATATTGGCCCTTTAAGTGAAAC
>JAOUQZ010043577.1:0-12836 GCA_028564935.1 Neosilurus hyrtlii | reverse complement strand
ACAAAATGCTAGAAAATAATACCATTTATTACATGTGGTTTGCGGCTGTTTTGTTTTGTTTTGTTTTTTAAAATGATAATTAACGTAATTGTTGATTATTTTCAGCTGTTACAGTTGAGAACATAGGAGACCCACCAGTGACACCTCATACTACAATCACAGCCTCCAGAATAGGAAGTGGCTCTGTAGCGAGACAGTTAGCCCCACTTGTAGAGCGTGAGTGCATTTATTTTTACTGAAATTATAGTAGCATTGAGCATTCTATGGACACTTAAGTACATGTATTTGACACTCAGTGCTTACATAAGGTTTACAGTTATTACATGCTGAGGAAAGACATACTAATATCAAGAAATCAGTAAAATTAATATTTGAGAAATTTTTGATCATGACCTTGTATTTGTAGATGTTGGCACATTACAGTACAAAGTTATTCTTCTGTATTGCAGCAATTGTGAGCACTACAGTAGCCTGTGCAAGGATGGGAACGCAGCCAGAGAGAACCACAGTGGATCAAAATCGTGAGTAAATAAATAAACGTGTGTATTGTTGCAAGGACAATAAGTACTTAAATGTCAGTTTGTAACAAAGGCTCAGTATTAACTGTGAAAACAGTGGTATGATGCTATGCTGAATTTGTTGATGGTGCTGTTATGTTCTTTGGGAGCTGCTCCTTTATGCTGCCATCCCATTACAGTTCAGATTTTGTAATAACAAAAATCTTCATTCCCTTTATACTTTAGTGTACAGGACATCCATTTTATTTGTGTACTGATAGTCTGGTACAAATTATTTTATAGTTGAAGTTTTTCATACTTGGGTTAACATGGCCTGTGAATTGTGTTCCAGAATATCAGAAGCAGGTGCTGACACTGCTCAATAAAATTTATCTACAGTAGCAGCATAATACAAAACTCCTGCAGATGATCTTGGAGCGGAATCAGAATGCCGACGAAGCACCAGGCCATGCTGCAAAAGTGTAGGATATATATTTCCTGGCTTTGCAGAGAATAGAGTCTCTGAATTAACTGGAAGACAGGATGGACAACAATCTGGCCGAGTCTATTGTAAGTAAACAAGTATAACAATGGTATGTAGTACAACCAAGTTCCCACTATAGTGTGGAACTCTTTACAATAGAAATGTTTAACTGAGCTCAGAATAAATCCTGAATCACTAATTAGCATTATTCCCAACACCCAATCACTGATCCCATCATTGACAACACCCCATCACCATCATTCCCAACATCCAATCACTGATCCCCATCATTCCTAACACCCAATTATAATAATTTCCAACACCTAATTACTGATCATGATCATTTCCAACACCCAATCACTAATTACCCTTATGCACAACACTAAAAAACTGATCATTATCAATTAAAACACCCAATCACCGATCATCATCATTCTAAATCCCAATTTTTAATCACCATCATTCTAAAATCCCAATCACTGATCAACGTCATTTCCAACACCTGATCACTGATCATCATTCTCGACACACAATGACTGATCACCATCATTTTCAACACCCAATCAGTGATCTCCATCATTCCCAACACCCAATCACTGATCCATATTATTCACAACACCCAGTCACTGATCTCCATCATTCCCAACATCCAGTGACTGATCCCTATCATTCACAACATCAAGTCACTGATCCCCTATTATTTCCCACACTCAATAAATAATCAGCATCATCACTGACACCTATTACCGATCAGATCACTATCATTCCTAACAACCAATAAATGATCATTATCATTCCTAACACCCAATCCCTGATCTCCATCATTCCTCGATACCCAATCATAATCATTTCCAACACCCAATCACTAATTAGCATTATTCCCAACACCCAATCACTGATCCCATCATTGACAACACCCCATCACCATCATTCCCAACATCCAATCACTGATCCCCATCATTCCTAACACCCAATTATAATAATTTCCAACACCTAATTACTGATCATGATCATTTCCAACACCCAATCACTAATTACCCTTATGCACAACACTAAAAAACTGATCATTATCAATTAAAACACCCAATCACCGATCATCATCATTCTAAATCCCAATTTTTAATCACCATCATTCTAAAATCCCAATCACTGATCAACGTCATTTCCAACACCTGATCACTGATCATCATTCTCGACACACAATGACTGATCACCATCATTTTCAACACCCAATCAGTGATCTCCATCATTCCCAACACCCAATCACTGATCCATATTATTCACAACACCCAGTCACTGATCTCCATCATTCCCAACACCCAGTGACTGATCCCTATCATTTACAACATCAAGTCACTGATCCCCTATTATTTCCCACACTCAATCACTGATCATTATCATTTCCAACACCCAATTACTGGTCCCCATTTTCCCTCAACACCAATTCATCATTGATCAACATCATTCCCAACACTTAATCACTGTCCCACATCATTCCCAACATCCAACCAGCATCATTCTTAACACCCAATCACTGATTCCTATTATTCCTGATACCCAATCACTGATCACCATCATTCCCGACACCAAAATCACTGAACCATTAATCACAACACCCAATCACTGATCACCATTATTACCAACACCCAATCAATAATCAACATCATCCCTTACACCTATTACTGATCACCATCATTCATAACACCCAATCACTGATCACCATCATTCCCAACACCCAATCACTGATCACTATAATTCACAAAACCCAATTACTGATCACTATCATTCCCCTACACCAAATTACTGATCAACATCATTCCCAACACCCAAGCACTAATCACCATCATTCCCAAGACCCAATTACTGATCAACAATTTACATTATTCTCTATCATCCTCTAGCTCTATACTCTGATTGGTCCCACATGACCTAATATCTCAACATGTCTCAACATGTCTCGAGCCAACCTTAAAGCATAGGTGCGACACTCCAGTCGCTTAGGGCAGCCATTTTGTTTCATTTCAAGGTCTACTATTTTGTTCCAATATTCCGTGTTCAAGGCCAGTCTAGCAATACTTGCACAGAGTGGAATGGCTCAAAAATAAAATAATAAAATAATCTTACACTCAGTTTATTAAATAAACTTCTCATACAATAGTCACATAAATCATCCAATAATCAAATAGTGCAGTGAATTAATGATTTAATAATTAAATTTAAACATTTAATATATATATTTCATTAAAGTTCATGCTCTATTTCAGTATTACAAATATCTTTTAGTAAAGGAAATATGCTCACTCATTCCAAAGATATGACAAATTTTGTATTTCTATTCATATTCATGTTGATGCTGTATTACTATTTCTGTATTCATATTTATGTTAATGCTGTTAATGATCAATAATTAATTCCAGTACATGATAGAGAAGTCCAGAAAATTTATCATTTATGGAGGACCAAATAAATAACATTATGACAAATCACTGATCACTATTAATCACAACACCCAATCACTGATCACCATCATTTCCAACACCCAATAACTGATCACTATCATTCCTAAAACCCAGTTACTAGTCATTATTATTCCCAACACCCAATCACTGATCACTATCATTCCTAAAACCCAGTTACTAGTCATTATTATTCCCAACACCCAATCACTGATCACCATCATTCGCAAAACCCAATCACTGATCACCATCATAAGCAACACCCAATCAATAATCAATAATCATCCCTGACACCTATTACTCATCACCATCATTCGAAACACCCAATCACTGATTATTGTCATTCCCAACACCTAATCAATGATTTCCATCATTCCTAACACCCAATCACTGGTTCCCATCATTCCCAACACCCAATCATTTATCACCATTATTCCCAACACCCATTTATTAATCACCAACATTCCCAACACCCAATCAATGATAATGATCATTCCCAACACCCAATCATTAATTCTATCAATTCCCAATACCACAATCAATGGTCACTATCATTCCCAACACCCATTCTTTATTTATCATCATTTCCATCACCCAATCACTTATCACTATTATTCCTAAAACCTAATCACTTATCATTTTCATTTCCAATACCCAATCATTACTCACCATCATTCCTAACACTCAATTATTAATTATCATTATTTCCAACACACAATTACAGATCATTATCATTCTTAACACCCAATTACTTTTACCCATTTTTTCCCAGCACCCAATCATTGATCACCATAATTCCCAACACCCAATCACTGATCCCTATAATTTCCAACACCCAATCCCTAATTACTATTATGGTCAAAATCCAATTACTGATCACCATCATTACCAACCCCCAATCACTATTTCCCATCATTCCCAACACCCAATCACTAATTCTCATCATTCCCAACACCCAATCACTGACCACTATCATTCCCAACACCCAATCACTTTTCACCATTATTTCCTACTCCCATTTATTATTCACCATCATTCCCAATTACCAATCATCAATTACCATCATTCCCAACACCCAATCAATAATTGTCATCATTCCCAACACCCAATCATTGATTTCCATGATTCCCAACAGCCAATCACTGGTCATTATTATTCCCAACACCCAGTTACTGATTTTCATTTTCCCCAACGCCCAATTATTATCACTATCAATTTGATGTCACCACTGTCCCCGAATGCAGCTAACTGGGTTATCAAAGGCCATGTCTTTCACTGTCTATGGTGAGAGGCATGTAAAAAAAAACATTGCTGATTTTCGTCAAGAGAAGGCTGCATAGCTGACAGCGTATTTCTGCCCTGCGATGGCCTGGCGAGCTGTCCAAGGTGTACTCTGCACTCGCCCAGAGTCAGCTGAGATAGGTTCCAGCCTCCCCATGACCCTAATTTTACTAAACGATTCAGAAAATAAATGATGAATGAATTACTTATCTTGGTAAAGAGGAGGCTACATGAAGTACATGGTCATATTTCAGACAGTTACCTATCAAGAAGCATGTGAGCAACCCCAGAATGGAAAATATTTCCCCCTCTCATCATTCGAACCTGCATCACTGTCAGCCACTGATCAAATTGGTCTGCAGTGTTCACTCTTGTTTGGTACCTTTGGCTGTCGAGTTTATCTTTCACACTCTGCCTGCTGATGAGGTCTGATTAAAACAGTTCAGGTGTGGACTAAGGAAGCCACTGCAGCACTACAGGACTGTTTTGACTCTACAGACTGGGGAATATTTGCAGAGGAGACAGACCTGGAGGGTTACACATCAGCTCTGCACTCCTACATAAATTAATGCACTGAGAATGTGACCACAACATTGAGAAAAGAATGATTATTGCCCAGTTGACCTAACCCCCATCATCACACACTTAGACAGCAGTAACCCCTTTGTGAGGATGCTGTTCGTAGACTTTAGCTCTGCTTTCAATACAGTTCTACCAAATTAGGTACAGGTTCAGAAGTTGGGCAACCTCGTCCTAAATTGCTCACTGTGCACCCAGATACTGGACTTTCTTAGCAAAAGACCTCAGAACATCAGGATAGGAGACCACATCTTCTCCACTCTCATCCTGAACACTGGAACACCACAGGGGTGTGTTCTCAGCCCCCTCCTCTTCTCCCTCTTCACATTCACACCAGCAACATCATCGTCAAATTTGCCAATGACACCACCATCATAGGTCTTATAACAGATAGTTATGAGTCAGCCTACATGATGTGACAACAATAACCTGGACCTTAACACATCCAAGACAAAGGAGATGATAATGGACTTCAGGAGATCTAAACAAACTGAGCACTCTGCCCTCTAAATTGATGGAGAGCAGGTAAAGAGAGTGGAGTGCTTCTTGGAGTCCACATTTCTGCTGACTTCACCTGGACCACAAACATCTCTCACCAGATGGCATGGGAAAGGCACAACAAATGATGTACTTCCTCAGAAAACCCTGACAAGCCCACCTACCCTGACCCCTGACAAATTTTTACAACTCTGCCATCGAGAGCCTCCTGACATACTGTTGTACAGTATGGTTCAACAGCTGTACTGCAGAGAACAGGAAGACCCAACAGTGGGTGGTAAGGACAGCAGAGAGGGTAATTGGAGCTGCACCCAGTGGTACCCAGTGACATTTACACTGGCAGACTTCAACATAAGCTTGCACATAAGCTGTTAAGCGTGCAACCCCACCACCACCGTCACATACACTGACTGAATAATAATCATTCAGACCATCTTCCTGGACAGTGCAATATTACTCTTTAAGTGCAATACTCATGTTTAATTGCAATAATCATTTTTAGAGCAGGTCTCGAACATCATATAACAATTTACATCATGCACCTTATGATTAAAAAGCTCTACCTTTCACCCTGTGTATATCATGCACGTTTGACACTTCTCGTGCACCCTTCTGTGTGTAAATATGTGGATAGATGTGTATGTGTTTGCAAATATAGAATATATGTATGTATATGTGTACATATAGGTATGTGTATATATGTGTATGTACAGTGGGGCAAAAAAGTATTTAGTCAGCCACCAATTGTGCAAATTTTCCCACTTGAAAGATGAGAGAGGTCTTCAATTTTCATCACAGGTACACTTTAAATATGAGAAACATAATGGGGGGAAAGAATACAGGAAATCACACTGTAGGTTTTTTAATGAATTAGTTGGTAAATTCCTCTGTAAAATAAGTATTTGGTCACCTTCAAACAAGCAAGATTTCTGGCTCTCACCGACTTGTAACTTTTTCGTTAATAGGCTCCTCTGCCCTCCACTTGTTACCTGTATTAATGACACCTGTCCACAACATCAAACAGTCAGTTTTTTCTCCACTATGGCCAAGACCAAAGAGCTGTCAAAGGACACCAGAAACAAAATTGTAGACCTGCACCAGGCTGGGAAGACTGAATCTGCAATAGGTAAGCAGCTTGGTTTGAAGAAATCAACTGTGGGAGCAATTATTAGACATACAAGACCACTGATAATTTCCCTGAATCTGGGGGAAAATCCCAGAACCACACAGGGGGACCTAGTGAAGAGTGCAGAGAGCTGGGCCCAATGTAACAAAGGCTACCATCGGTAACACACTACACCCTCAAATCCTGCAGTGCCAGATGTGTCCCCCTGCTTAAGCCGGTACATGTCCAAGCCCGTTTGAAGTTTGCTAGAGAGCATTTGGATGATTCAGAAGATGATTGAGAGAATATTATATGGACAGATGAAACCAAAATAGAACTTTTTGGTAAAAACTCAACTTGTTGTGTTTGGAGTAGAAAGAATGCTGAGTTGCATCCAAAGAACACCATACCTACTGTGAAGCATGGGGCTGGAAACATCATGTTTTTGGGGCTGTTTTTCTGCAAAGGGACTGGGACAACTGATCTGTGTAAAACAAAGAATGAATGGGGCAATGTATCATGAGATTTCGAGTGAAAACCTCCTTCCATCAGCAAGGGCATTGAAGCTGAAATGCGGCTGGGTCTTACAGCATGACAATGATTCTAAACACACTGCCCGGGCAATGAAGCAGTGGCTTTGTAAGAAGCATTTCAAGTTCCTGGAGTGGCCTAGCCAGTCTCCAGATCTTAACCCCATAGAAAATCTTTGGACGGAGTTGAAAGCCCGTGTTGCCCAATGACAGCCCCAAAACATCACTGCTCTAGAGGAGATCTGCATGAAGGAATGGGCCAAAATACCAGCAACAGTGTGTGAAAACCTTGTGAAGACTTACAGAAAACGTTTGACCTCTGTCATTTGCCAACAATGGGTATGTAACAAAGTACTGAGATGAACATTAGATTATATTTTCCTCATTTTGTCTCTTATAGTTGTGGTATACCTATGATGAAAATTGGAGACCTCGCTCATCTATTAAATGGGAGAACTTGCACAATTGGTGGTTTACTAAATACTTTTTTGTCCCACTGTAGGTATATGCACATACGTATATAGCTAGTGTATTTACCTTAGCTGTTTTTGGTGTACTTTACTATAATTGCTGCTAAACAGAGAGCTGCTAAACTGATTTTCATTGTTCATGCAACTGTTAACAATAAATATCTCTTATCTTTTCTTAAAATAGGAGTTGTAAAAGACTCAGTCACTTTGACTCATTTGCTGAACTGTTTAATTCTATTAGGGTTGCGGGGAGGGTGTGAGCTTATCTTAGCCAACACTGGGCAAAGAGGGTACACCCTGAACAGCTCACCAGACCATCACAGGGCAACAAACACACAAACAGTCACACACAAAACAATTCACACTTACACCTAGGGGCAATATGGAATAGTTAATGTTTACATAGTAAAAGTAATTTAATATGCAATTTAAACCTTTTTCTACCACCCTCTACACATCTCCAATGAGCAACCATATCTCCGGGACCTTCTTGCTGTGAGGTGGATGTACTAACCACTATGCCATCCTGGGGTTTAAACCATTATGAGGTAAATAAGATTCTGTAAAAAAATATTGGACTGGTTAAAGAGCAGTTGAGGATTGCATGTAAGTGGGACGATGACAGTTCAAACAATTTAAGATGACACACAGTGAACCCCTTAAATTATAGAGAAATAAACAAATTTTGATGTTTGTCAAATTTGCAATGAAAATGTATTTTCTCTTTATTAAATCTCTCCAGAGAGCTTGAATAGTTTCATTTGAAAATATTTAATTAATACAGTTGCATCTAGGAAAGATTTTTATCACTGGCACATTAACTAGAAATTATAGACAGGTTCTCTTCAGAAAGAGTATAACTAAACACAGCCAGTCACTGTATGAACTCAGCAGTGCAGGTAGGGTGAATTTCAAACCTATTTGGTATACCACTTATAAAACCACAAGGCTTTTCGAGTAGGGTCCTAGACTGCGTGTGTGAATAAATAGACCAAACTTAAATTAAGGTTGCTAGCTTACAAGGCTAAGTAGCTAAAGCAATTCTCCTGTTTTGTAAAATAAATGCAATAAAAGCAGTTCTTAAGCCAAAGTGGTCTCCTCCGGACTTGTCTGTCAATCACATGCTACACCATCAAATCACTACACTACACCATCAAACTTCACAGTAAAACAGAGCACTATCCAAGCACCAATTTATCACATGAACAAAAATGTAAAAAAAAATAAATAAATAATAAAATGTTCAATAAAATTGTGTTATGTCACAATTTTAAAGAATCGTTCAAAGAATTACAAAGACATTCTTGTCCATGTCTAATGTCTACTAGGCAAATGCTTCCATTCTTACTTGCCTTTTAAGCTGAAAGAAATGTGTCCAATCCTGAATACATGCTTGTTTTGTTTTGGCAGCACACCCCTTTTGTGGGTTCCAAAAGTACATTATCATGAGATTCCCTATTATTTTCTGTGGAGCCTTGGCTGTTCTATTATCATCCAGACAATTAGATTTTTTTTTTCTTGTATACTTCTGGTTATCAGTGGGATGTAATATTTCACCACTGTATTAGTGGGAATAATTTTTCAGGTAAAATATTTTGCATGCTTTAATACCTCAAAGGGGTGGATACAGTTTTGGCCCGTATATGAATGTTAATGATGTGTACATAAGTCAAATAACAGAAAATACTTTTTCAAACTAAGCTATGTTTACATCAAAGCATGACCCAGAGTGTCATTAATTGTTATCTGGAGATCATAAACTGTTGAAAATATCAGCAGTGCCTATTAGTATTTCTAGTTTCCTAAAGTACAAGCAGGAATAAAAAAAATACAAAACTTGCTTATGTTGTTCTCTTTCATTGAATCTGCAGGAACACTGTCCTCAAAATATTTTTTAAAGAAAGAAAAATGTATATTTATATCTCCTTGTGTTCCATCTCTCAAAATTTAGTACTTTATTAATTTCGATGTGTGTACCAACTAAAGTAAGGGAAGAATCAATAATCATCAAGCTAAGATGAATAATTTAAGCATTTGGGTTCAGAGACTACATGTGCATTCTCTTTTTTGACATGAAGTAAAAATTAATTCCAAAAAAGACAACTTGTGGTTTTTTTTGGCAAAGTTGAGAAGTAGTGGAGTATGAAATAGTCTAACAGCATACAAATACAAGAACAAGCAAAAAGCATGTTCTTAAAGGTACAAAAGAACAAAATGCAAAATAAAAAAGTTATAAATAAAGTGAATAAATAAAAAAATAAATATCCAATAAAAGGATTTTTTTGTGTTGACTATTCAGATACTAACTATTCACTCTTTAGGGACTTGGCATAAGATTTTTACACTTGGAATAGGAATAGGTAAAGTAGGAATAAAAGAGAATTAAGAATGATACTGGCATTACTTACCAGATTAAATGTATCCTCTTCTAGTACAAGGTTACCTCTTGAAGGAAAATTTATCCACGCTCATCTCTGCAGCATGTTTCTCTGTGTGCATGAACAGATGTCTGTTTGCTCCTGATAACATGACTCTGGCTAAGCTGTGAGGCTTCGAGAAGCACAAACAACACCCAGTTCCAAGAACTGGCTTTTAGGACAAAGAGAAAAGAGGCAGGCCACATCACATATTTCTCACAGCCCAGACCCTTGCTCTCTTTATTACTTCTTGTGTTGTGCCTTGTGTTATCTGCTCTTTCATTCCAACACACCTTCCCATACACTTTAGCCATAGGCAGTTAATGCGTTACTCCGAAGTCAGGTCTATACCTAAAAATGCAGAGAGAGAGAGAAAGAGAGAGGGAGAGAGAGAGAGAGAGAGAGAGAGAGAGAGAGACTATATATCAAGAAGAAATTCTTCAGTTATGGAGAAAAAGACACTTTCATACCACTCACAAAAGACTCTCTGGACATGCAACCAAAAGCCAAAAACAAGCACAAGCCACATAGGGAAGACAAGGAAAGAGGGGGAAATAGTAAGAAGACAAGGAGGGGATCGCTTAAAATATCTTAACTTAATAAGTGAAAATAGTTTGTATATAGTGTAAATTGTTTAGTTCTTCTGATTATAAAATTGCAATTAAACCAAATATATGATTATTTGAACCTATTTGTGAACATACCTGTATATGAAAATTTTAAGCATTTTACATATTATTAAAAAGACTACTTTGCGTTAGCAAATGCACTTCTGAAATTAAAAATAAAGTTATAAAAATGATTATAATATATGAATTTGTAAAATATTACGTGGACAAACCAGAAGGCTATAGGGAACATTTTGCAAAAAGATGACACCAAAATGGACCTTTTTGTTTTAAATGAGAAATTTTATGATTAGAAAAGAAAAACACTGCATTCGAGAATAAGAAATCATCTGTAACCATGTTTTTCACCGTCTGTGAAACACTGTGGCAGTAGTGTCATTATTTGGGCTTGTTTTTCGGCATCAGAGCCAGAACAATTTGTCATCATTGATGGAATAATGAATTCTAAATTATTAAATGTCAGGACATCTGTCTGTGAACTAAATCTCAAAAGAAATTGGATCATGAAGCATGGTTCTACCAAAGACTGGTTTAATATTTGTTGTGGAATTTGTTATATAATGTTTTGGAATGGCCAAGTCAAAGACCTGCCCTTTATCCAATAGAAACAATAAATGTATAAACTGTAAAATGTAGAAATGTAGAAGAATCAAAAACACACATTCGTACTAAGATTGGCCAAACAAACTTATGTCAAACAAATCAACACCAAACATCAATGGTAACATGAACTCATTGATAACTACATTTACAGAATTTGGCAGAAGCCCTTATCCAGAGCAACATACAATTATCATTTTTATACAACTGAGCGTAAGGGCATTGCTCAAGGGCCCAACAGTGGTGATAGTGGGGATTGAACTGCTGACCTCTGGATTAGTAACCCAGTGCCTTAAACACTAAGCCTCCACTGCCCCAGTGCCCCAACTAAACTAGCGTCATTAATAAGAAGGCAGAAATCAGCAAGTAAAGTGCAGTGAAAATTACTACTAAGTAATAACTAAGGACAACTACTAAGTAACTGAAGGCCTCTCTCGCATTGGCTAATGTTAATGTTTATGAGTCCACCATCAGAAGAACAACAATGATCAACAATGGTGTGCATGGCAGAGTTGCAAGAACAAAGCCAATGCTCTCCAAAAAGAAAGCTGCCGCTTGTCGGCAGTTTGCTAAAGATCACATGCACAAACCAGAAAGCTATTGAAAAATGTCTTGTGGATGGATGGAACCAAAATATAACTTTTTCCCTCGTTTGCTGCATCTGGGCCAGAACTGCTTGCCATCTTTGATTCAATTCAATTCAATTCAGTTTTATTTGTATAGCACTTTTTACAATTGACATTGTCACAAAACAGCTTTACATAGTAAAAGTAATTTAATATGCAATTTAAACCTTTTTCTACCACCCTCTACACATCTCCAATGAGCAAGCCTGGGTGACAGTGGCAAGATAAAACTTTCTCAGTACACACAAGAAAGAAAACCTTCAGAGGAACCAAGCTCAAAAGGGAAACCCATCATCATTTGGGTGAAACCATAAAAATACAAACCATATAAAAGAAACCTCATTACAGACCAACATGTAGTCCAGTTGGTTATACCACAACTGTAAGTCCTAAATAATTGTAGCAAAAGAGTTTTTATCACCAACAGTGAAAAGTTGTCTTCACAGTCTTTAAGTGGAGATCTAAGCCCATATGGATCTTCATAAGCAGGAGCGAGGGGCTTCCAAGATGAGAACTCTTGCCAGCATCAGCACACCAGGAGAGATCACAGGACTCAGAAAGCAGCAGGATCAGAAGGATTAGGATAACTGGCATCCCAGAAGCAGCATGTGTACCTTAGCAAAATGCAGAGAGAAGGGGGGGGGGGGGGGGGGGGGGGGGGGGG
>JAOUQZ010043576.1:0-30078 GCA_028564935.1 Neosilurus hyrtlii | reverse complement strand
GTACCCGGAGGAAACCCACACAAGCACAGGGAGAACATGCAAACTCCACACAGAAACACCCGAGCTGGGAATCGAACTCAGGACCTTCTTGCTGTGAGGCGGACGTGCTAACCACTACGCCACCGTGCCGCCCATGAAATAACTTTTCTCTTCTAAATATTGACCAGTGTTTGGACTTAAGTCACCAAATCTGAATGCAGCCCTTCGTAGTAACTATAATTTAGGACAAGAATGGTACCATGTGATGTTTTCCCTTGTATGTACATGTACAGAAATCATACCCAGCAGTGGCGCGTTTCTCAGTGAAAACACGAAGTATGAAGGAGCCTCTGCAGTGTGGCTGGAACGTAGAGGGAATAATGGCATATTCACCCGGTGGCAGTTTGAAACGGCAGCACACCTCACGTAAGTTTATGAAGGTGTTACTCATGGCCACAGCACTCTGACGCAGCAGAACATTTGGGCCAAGATGAGTGTTATTGTGACCTTTATACTGCAGGACAAATGAATACAAACCGACTGTAAACAGAGCTTTACCATTTGATTATAATATTAGAAGCACAGGAAATTAGTTAGATTGCATCAGAAACTATTGCATCGCTGGAATTAATATGAATATTATGAAAGGAAATACATGGTATTTATTATCTTTTAACACGTAACATCTGACTGTATAAGAGAAAACACATTACACTGTACGCACCTCATCAGGAACCTGAAACACAGAGTCACACAAGAGAATATTTATAAATTAAAAACTGTCCTTTCTGCTTATCAAAGATGATTAAAACAGTATTTTTAGTGTTACTAATGCTCAGTACTGTGCTGTTGCTTTAGGTGGCCCTGCACTAACCTTGTCTTAGCTTTAGAAACATGATGGTGCTTTGGTAAAACCATGATCTCAGTGATAATCCTTTACCTCATAGATAGCAAAGCCGATGGAGTTCAGGTCTCGTCCAAACTGCTTCTCTTTGCGCATGTCTTTCTGCATCAGGCCAACCAAAAACGAGCAGCCATCTATTCCATCGTGAGGGTCGTCATCCATCTCATCCAGTTTTATGACATATTGGGGGTTTGAGCAAAAGGTTGCTGGACAGAATACAATGTTAGCTCATAAGAATAAAGTGTCTAATTGCTTATTTGCCGAGATGCTTAATCCTATTAGGGTCTTAAGGAGGCTGAAGCCTTTCTTAGCCTGCACTAGGCACAGGCACGGTACACCCATAACAGCTCACCAGAGGTAGGGCCAACACACACACAACTATTCACACGTACACCTAGAAGCAATTTGGAACAGCCAATTAGCCTAATGTGCATGTCTTTGGACTTCAGGAGGAAACTGAAGTACCTGGAGGAAACCCATACAAGCAAAGGGAGAACATGCAGACTCCACAAAGAAACACCAAAGCCCAGGACTCGAGCCCAGGATCTTCTTGCTATGAGGGGGACAGGCTAACCACTACACCACTGTGCAGCCAGTGCCTGATCATTTCTTCCTGATCTTGTTCTTTCGGTCACTACCCAAAGCTCGTGACCATAGGTGAGGGTAGGAACATAAATCAACTGGTAAATTGAGAGCCTTTCGGCTCAGCTCCCTCTTCACCATGACAGACTGGTACCGGCTCCACTTTACAGTAGAGGCTGCACCGCTCCGCCTGTCAATCTCCCGCTCCATCCTTCCCTCACTTTTGTACAGCACCCAGAGATACCTGAACTCCTCGACTTGGGGCAGGACCTTATTCCAGACCCAGCGGGTGCATTCCACCCTTTTCCGGAGTGCCTGATCATACAAAACTCAAACACACTGGAAAAACAATGTAGCCTAAGAAGAATTAAATACATTTTGTCTGTGTTATTTAGTTTTTTTGTCTATTTGTTGGTCTTTGTTTGCTTATTTGTTTGTTTGTTAACACCTTTACCAAAAAAGTTATGACCAATATTTTTATGAATTTCTTTGGAGGGGTGCAGCATGACCCAAGTAACACTCTATTAGATTTTGGAGATGATCTGGACCAAATTCTGGATACAGAAACCTTTGAAAGATTCTTTAACATTGTGAGATGAAATCTTTTTTTTTTTTTGACATATTAGTTCAAATAAGGGATCATTGGACTTGGCTTGTGCTCTTCAGTTACTCTTGTTCATTTCTATGTTTTCCCTTTCCCTTCCTTTCTTTCTTTCCTTTTCCTGTTTTCTTTCATTCTTTTGTTTCAAGGCTTTCTTTCTTTCGTTCTTTTTGTTAGAGTCGGATTAGCAGACCCAACAGTGAGCGTTGTGTACCTTTGTTGTCTTGGCAGAGGTTTGCCCTCTCTGAGTACTCCTGCTGGAAAAACAACATATCAGGATGCATTAAACCAACCCATGATTGATTCTTTTCCTATAACAGCCATCCAGTTGTGTTTATTTTTTACATAACTTATGGAGTTCTTATACTTAAAACAGTTACTGTGTTTGGGTGTTTAATTATTAAATACAGTTTTACTAGCTTTTACTCCATAACTGTAGCAGCAATACACCACCATAGACTGTTGTAATGACTTAAAGCAATGCACCTGTATTTATCTTTCAAATCCTTTATATTTTTAAGTACTGTTGCATGGTTGGGGCTGTGCTGTCTCAGCACTCCACATTATGGCATTATGCTTTCTCCTTAATTCCTCTCCCAGCTAGAAATACAGCACTACTTAGAAGATTGCTGGTCAGGTTGGCTTTGGAAGAATGAAAAGAGATACAAACATCTATTTCTAGTCTGGACTGAGGGAAAAAGTAAGCTTTTATTTCCGGGTTGTATGGCACTTAAGATCTTTAAGATGCACTTGGGTTAAAACAAATATGTAAAATCTGGTAAAGTTGAAATACCAGTTGAGTTCATGGGGATATTTAGAAGGGCTAGGACACTTTCCATCACCACTGTTTAGTATGGAATCACAGGGATCCTGGAGCCTTTCCTACCCAACTCTGGATGAGAGTGTGTACAGCTTGAATAGTCAGTCCACTGAAGGTTTGTGAGGAATCAGCTGCATGGTATTGCAATCAATGACCATCACTTCCTGGTTACTTTCTGGCTCAGCAGTGTGCAAACAGTTTGTGTAATTGTAGACGTTGTGAAGTCTTGTCTGAACACTGTGTGTTTGTGTAATTTGGAAGCCTTTATTATGTCTGAGCACCTTGTTGCCTTTAGTTTTTGGAATATGGATGCCTTAACATGTTTGGGTTTTGGAATTTTTTTTTTAGTGCATCCGCCTAATTAACCTCTTAGCATATGGATCCTTACCCTCCAACTTTCAGTCCCATAGCCATTCGTTTTGGGTCTGTTTTTGTCTTAATCTAAACAAATAAATGACCTAAATTTGTCTTATATACAGCATATATATATATATATATATATATATATATATATATATATATATATATATATATATATATATATATATATATATAAAAGAGAGAGAGGACAATAGTCTAACTATACAAGTCATCCATAAAGGTCTTAAAAGATATATGTTATCTCGTGTTGTTACACCAGCAGCTAGCTCGCGACCCGACTCCCACACACCGCAAGCACACTCCCCCAAATTCTAATCCCCTGCACCTCATTTCCGGATCCAATCACCTCCTCTATAAAAACCCCCACCAGACACCACTCCGTGTCTGGCCTCATTAGTGTCTACGTGTTTGCACCGCAACTCTAACCAGCGCTTCGGACTCACCTCAACTCCTTCGCCTCGTCCTCGTACTCTCCCATCATCCGTCTCTCTGTTCCTGAATCCCTCCGTTGTTACCTTAAGTTGTGTTTGTCGGTTTCTGTTTGCCCCTCGTGGCAGGTTTGATTTTCGTTCAGTTTAGTTTATGCGTGTGTGGCTCTCCGAGCTCAACTACTTGGTCACAACTTGTATACACTTGTATAAGTTTGTTTCTTCTGTCTCCGTGTGGTATCATAACACATGTAAAGAATTAAAGATATGCTAATAAATAAAGATGATTTCATTTGGTTTGATGGTTTGATGGTAATGATGGGTTCATATGAATGAATGAAATATAAACCATAACAGCTCTCTATCTGGAGGGCAGGTTGCCTCCCTCTGGACTGACATCCCTGACTCCCTCTTCTTCCCCGCTCCCTTACACTCACACATACATATAGGGACTTGGGAGGTGGGTATGTCACGCGGGGTGGAGCGGAGGGGCCATCTAAATGATCTTCTTGGCTGCACCATTAGGCTACTCACCTCTCAGTTTTAACTACACTTTAAACACCGAAACACAAGAAACACAACACATAAACAACTTTTGGGGGGCGTGCCAGGTAGTGCATGGCGAGCGGGGCTACTATGGTGGCCTCGCTCCCAGCATAATGAGGTCACTGCCCCTCAATTTTAATTCAAATCGTGGTGGCTTTGTAACAAAATGTTACAAATTGTAAAGTGAAAAGTGAAAAAAGAAATAAATTGTGGTCCATGCTTTTTGGAATCGTGATTTTCATGGATATCATGGCCCCAATGTAAATACAGCATTATATAATGCTGAAAAACTCAAAAGCAGTAGCCAATGATGTCATGTACCCCTTTGTGAATCATAATGTCAACATGGTTTTATCTCATAATGTTAAAGAATCAATACCAAAATCCAATGAAGGCTTACTTGTCCAATTTCCCTTCCTCTGGTATAAATTTCATTAAAAAAAAGCTAAAAAAACTAACAAGCACACAAACTGAAAGTGAAACATAACATCTTTGGGGGAGGTAATTAAAATGACCTGTGGCACATTATGTATTACGTATCCATTCAGCTTGCTCAAGCTAAAAAACAATATGAGGAAGAACCTGGATTGTTTCTGCAGCCACCAGCAGTCGAGCCAACCTTCCAAGTGCCCTCAAACTGATAATAGCTCCAGCGAGCAACTCCTTCGCTTGTCAGCGTATCAGGAGTCAGGTTACAGATCTCCAGCTTGGTGTATTGCTGCATGAAATCTGAATATGCCATCCTGAAAAATAAGCATAAATCTTTGTCTAATTTTCTTTAGTAAAAATTTGCTTATAAGAAATACTGACAACAACGTACATTTAAAATCTCAAATGGAAAACATGAAAAAGTCCAAAATTGATCAACAGAAGATGTACAACACACTTTGGATTGAATCCTGTAATATTTAGGGTTTAATCTTTACTATTACCTTATATTTTACAAAGAAAATATACATAAAATTTTTTTTTTAAATCTTTCAGCATTTCAATGTTTGTGAAGAGAAAAAGTAAATAATAATAATATTAATATTAATCAATTAATTTGCTAAACTGCTTAATCCTACTTAGGTCACATGGAGGCTGGAGCCTATCTCAGCCGATACTATTATCTAGTAGCCTAATGTATGTCTTGTATGACCGTGTACCCAGGAAACCCATGCAAGCATGGGAAGGACATGCAAACCCCACACAGAAACACCCAATCCCAGGACTCAAACCTAGGACCACTACACCATGCACAAAGAAAAAATGAAAGAAGGAACAGGGCAGTAGAAAAAAATACATACAACCAAATTAAACTCAACATGAAATTGCAAAAGTTAAAAAAGACTCATTCCAAAATCATATAGTTGAAAATTCCTCAAAATCTCTGTGAAAAGTGTTAAAAAATATTGGACTGTTTAAGCGTAACGTTGGTTCATCAAATATAGGCCTCCTAGACACAGGTGGAAAAATATGTTTTCATCCCAAATTTGTTTCAGATGAATGTAACAGTTTCTTTTGTTAGAGCTCTTGTTGACAGTGCACTTGTTGACAAACATCCCAAAAGAATCTTTGATTACAGTATAACTAAATCATTTTATTAACAAAAACATGTTCAACTTACTCATTTTACATTCTCTGTTGTCTCAGACCAAAAAGTTGAAAAGCATTTATCTTGTTTATCTATTTCAAAGTCAACTGAAAGTGATAATATTTCTGCAAAATTTCTAAAAGACAGTACATCTGTCATTTCATCACCATTACCCTAAATTATTAATTTATCAATAAAAACCTCACTAGTTCCAGTGGACTTTAAAACAGCATGGGTGGTGCCTCTCTTTAAAAAAGGTGATCGGAATTGTGCAGGAAATTACAGACCAGCTTCAATTTTGCCAGTGGTGTCTAAAATTTTAGAAATAATTATTTAGGATCTTTTTAATATTTAAATGTAAACAAACTTATTTATGAATTTCAGTCATGATTTTGGCCATCTTTTTCTACTGACTCGTTATTGACCTTTCTTTATGACAAGCTACGATTAAACATGAACACAGGACTTTATACAGGTGTAGTTTTGATTGATTTACAGAAAGCTTTTAATACTGTTGACCACAAAATCTTACTGCCAAAATTGCAAGCTATTGGTTTGCATGAATCTGTGATTCATTGGTTTGAATCCTATCTTTCAGAAAGACAAGAATTTTTTAAGGTTTATGGGAATCAATCAGCGTATGGTAAGGTCACATGTGGAGTCCCTCAGGGCTCAATATTAGGACCACTACTCTTTATTATCGATGTCAATGATATGTGTCAATCAGTAAATTGTGACCCTACCTATACACAGATGATTCTGCTCTGTTAGTCAGTGGAGAAGATCCCAAAAGAATACAAAGTACGTTATCTTCTGAATTACATTTTCTTAGTATTTGGCTCAAGGAAAACAAATTATCATCAGATCTTGGCTGAAAACTGAAAGTATTTTGTTTGGTTTAAAAACAAGACTCAAAAAATGTATCGTTTGCAGTAACGTTTCTATGTTGGCCAAAGATGAAATATTTAGTCAAATATTTAGGCACAATCCTTGATCAAGATATGTCTGGTGATAATTGTTGGCACCTCCGTCATTAAAAAAAGAAAATACCAAACTAAAATTTTTATATAGAAAGGGGTCATTTTTTTTTATAATTTATTATACTTAAATAACTAATGCTAGCTGTATGGTACTTTTGTATACACTGATGTAAACTATGGAAATAAGTAATGTTATTTATTATGACCTACTTTTTAGTTCTCTTTTTTATTAAAGTGTATACATGTATGTTTTGAATTATTTATATTTAGCTATGTACATGTTGACACTATTTTATTAAAATACATTCATTCATTCATTCATGTATTCATTCAAGGAAGGAAGGAAGGAAGGAAGGAAGGAAGGAAGAAAAAGAGAAGGGAAAAGAAAAAATATAAATGAACAAGAGCACTCGGAGAGCACAAATCCTCTCCAAGTCCAGCAATGCCCCAGATGAACCAATGTCAAGAATCTTAATATCTCCCATTGTTGAAGCATCCATAAAAAATTCTGGAAGTCAGAATTTGACCCAGATCATCTCTAAAATCCAATGGAGTCTACCTTGTCCAAAGTCTGACCTCTGGTAGAAACTTCATGAAAATCTGCACATAACTTTTTGTATAATCCTGCTAACAAACACATATAAACTGAAGCTAAAAACATAACCTTTTAGAAGAGGATTAAATCCATACCAGAACTCTCCATCTTCTGCTGAGTGAGCAAGTTTGGCCTTCTCTTGTGGCAGCACTCGGTTCCACTCACGAGAACTGAGGAATAGAATGTTAAGAGATTTTTTGCAGTTTTCACACTAAAATGTGGCATGGATGATAAACGGATGAACTGATTAGCATAATGACACATACTTATCACTCCAAGCTCCGGTCCATTCCACTTTACCCCATGGGTTTCTCAGCCGTACCAGTTGAACTGGGATGCCATACACATGAACCTAGGAGCATCAGACAGGTCTGTATTCAAACTCACTCACAATTGAGTCATCTGAGATACTCACTACAGTTTACAAGCTATGTTAATATTTACACTAGGATCGTTCTCTGGATCAGGTTGGTTTTCTGGGTGGCCCATTCAGATTACTAAAGTCACACCTGTATGGTATTCTAATAATATATTACTGCAGGAAACATTTTGTTGTTATTTTCACATTGATCATATCAGACTTTTTATAATTTACCCACATGGCTTAGATCCCCATTCAGAAATGCTAAAATATTACATGAAGTAGATTGAGAAAAAGCACAAACCTACATTTTTTATTATTATTATTATTATTATTATTATTATTATTATTATTATTATTATTTTGGCTTTTGGACTTTCCCTGTTTGCTGATCGCCTGAAACTCTGCCTGTTTTTCGCTACACTTTTGTATTACATTTTGGACCTGTTGAGTATTTTCTAAAACAATGGATTTTTTTGTGCATTCTGATTGGCTAATCTACTAGTAGGATATCACCCTATATACTGTTAGTAGGTAGGTCACTACCAAAGCAAAAAAAAAGTAAGTGTTCACAACTTGCACTAAGCAAATCACTAACGCTAGCCAACTGGCTCTTCAGTTCATTCTCCTCTTAAATCACAAACATAACAAAAGTTAATTGTACTTGTAATTTTGGAATATTCAGTGGTAAGAACTTTTTTTTTCAAAAATTAGACCAGGAAGAGACTATCGTAACCAATGTGCCAAACCCAAAAGTGCAGCTAACAGGTTAGCATGCTAATGCTAGCCAGCTCTAAATTAAGTATTTATATGAAAGGGCTTTTTTAAGGAATTGACTGTTTTTTCACCAAAAAACCCAGAAGTGCAGAATGTATCTTCTTTCAGCATTTGATCACAAGAGCTTGAAAAGATTTGTTGGCTGTCAGTTCATAAATGATTCGAGGTCATGGAATAATAGTTAGATAAATGCTGTTGGAAATGGCGAGCTGTATAGGGTGTACTCTGCCCTCGCCAACAGTTGGCTGAGATGGGCGCCAGCCTCCCCACGGCCCTAATTTGGATTAGGCAGGTGAGGAAATGAATGAATGAATAACTGTGGTTCTGGTGGAATAGTAGTTAGCATGTCTGCCTCAAAGCAAAGCAAGGTCCTGGGTTCATATACCAGGCTCAGCAAAAGTATTATTGAGGGTGTACCTCATCTTCTCACAGAGTTGGCTGAGATAGGCTCCAGCCTCCCCACAACGGTAGAAATGTTGTGGTTCCATTATTTAATTATTTATTTTACCAAATAATTAGCTACAATTAATTATTAATTAATAATTCCTGTTGTTACCCAGTGCAACTGGGTTATCAAAGGCCAGCCATGTCTCTCACTGTCTGGGGTGAAAGGCATGTAAAAGATGCCCTTGTCCAGAGTGGGCTGAGATGGGCACCAGCCTTCCTGTGACCCTAATTAGGATTAAGCAGTTCAGAAAATGAATGAATGAATGAATTAATTAATTATTATTGTTGTAATTATTATTATAACACATTTATAATATATATTTCAGCAGAGTACATAGGAATGTTTAAAATGTGTTTTTTAACTTAAGAAATTGACAAACCAGATGAATATTTCATATTTGACAGCAACTGTCAAAGCAAGTTTGGCAAAGAGGAGTTCATCTTTAAATATTTGCACACTTTAAAGGATGCATGCACAGAGTGTTGTATGTCTGCATTCAGCTATGACTGGTTCTGAACGTTTTCAAATATTTAAAAATGACTGTTTGACTTTATTTACATACCACTGACTAGGATAACAGAAAGAGAGAGAGAGAGAGAAAGAGAGAGAGAAAGAGAGAGAGATGGCCTCACCACTTCTGCTCCTGTAACAGAATAGGCGTGTCCCTTTACAAGCTTCTGTCTGGTCACTGCTTCCAACTCATTTTCAGAGGTGATCTGTTCCAGGGTAGAATATAGACATGTCATTCACATATCCCATTCTCTCCTGCTTTATTTACTCAGTAATATTTATCAGTAATAATTAAGCAAAAACAACTGCACTGATGTTTTTTTCAGTCTGTATTTATTATTCATGAATATTACTTTGAATGTCTTGCTTAGATACAGCATGTATAAAAGTGAAATATATTTACATCAAAATATGTGTTAAGATACATTAGTTTTACTGTTTACTTCATATTTTCCACTTACATGATAAACTGTTTCCTAAAATGCTTCAGTCTGATGCATTATGTAAGTTTTCAGTTAATAGAACCATTTTGTTTTTGGTCACGTTGTAATCAGTTGCACTAATAAATAATACACAATGAGTTTCACCTTACTAAGCAAAATAAACTGAATGCTTAGATGCAGAATGCTGAAAGGGGTATAACTCATTTCAATATACCATTCGGAAAAAAAGCTTGAAGAGCTTAAGGTCTTGTTTTGTTAAAGAACTACACAAACTGCTTTTTGATGCAAACAAAATATAGTTTGATTTACCAGCTAATAGTAAGAAGTCAGTCCATCAGGAAAAGAATTTGTGTGATTTTAAACATTGATTTATCTATTAGGGCTAAAACTGAAGTCCCTAGAAATCTATGATGGCACCTTTGTCATGACTGTTCATAATCCATTCATGTGTTTTTTAAAACGTGTTTTTATAAATGTGTATTTATAAAAGCTAGTCACAAAGATATGAAATAGATAATATGCTCACATCAATAGAGCAACCAAGCAGAGATCCACGGCACAGTGCCTTCCTGATGATGTTGAACAGAGTCGGCGGAGCATTTTGCAGTTCATAGCTCTCGGAAATCCCACCGGTAAAATCTTCAAAGCCTTCAGTGGTGGAGCCGCCGGAAAGAGCTTCATAAGAGGTGTTCACCCTGGAATGAAAGATAGAAATTGGACTTGAAATAGACCTGTCCTGTCATATTTACTCTAAAGCTCTGGATAAGTTGAACAACCCACATTTATTTGAGCAGAATTCAAAATAGAAATTAGTCATTAAGGTTAATATCAATCAAAGTTGTCTATGCATAATTGTTTTGCCTTAAAGAAACAATGAACTTGGTTGATCTAGCAAAGATCAGTAGATAAAACAAGAAGGTGCCATTTTCAATTGAGTGATCACTTTTTAATCCAGCCTTTGCAGTGGGTCAGAATTTCAAAATCCAGAAGAGCCTAAGTGAAATATGGAAAACAAAAACAGAGGAATTAAAATAAAATAAACACAGGAGAGACACATAAGTGCAAGACACCTCCGCCATGCAGCATGGATAATGCAGCAAATTAGCCCTATATGGGTGCTGGTTTTAAATAACCATGTGCTCATCTTATGATATGTAAGATCTTATATGGCTTCCTATTGGTGTTCCAGTATAGCAGCATGTCTACTGGCATTCCATTCAAAGTTTCAAAGGCAGAGCTTTCAAAAATCTTATGACCTTGGATTTGACCTTTTAAAGTCACTGAAGGTCAAAGGTGCTTGACTTTGATAAAAGTGTATCTATGGTTTCCTGTTGGTGTTACTTTGTAATGGCATGTCTATCGGCACTCGTTTCTTAAGGTATTAGCACTCAAAATCATATGACCTTAATTCTGACCTTTCAAGGTCACTTAAAGCCAAAGGTTTTTGTGTTAACTGAAAGTCCACATATGGTTTCCTACTGGTATTCCATTGTAACAGCATGCCTATTACCATTCCTTTTAAAAATCCTTTGACCTTGTTTTGACCTTTCAAGGTAACTTGAGGTCAGAGGTAATTGTCTTTACTACAAGGGCATCCTAGCAGTGTAAGATAATAATGGCATGTTTATAGGCACTTGTTTTGAAGTTATTAGTACTCAAAACACTGTGACCTTGATTTGAACTTTTCAAGGTCACTTAAGGTCAAAGTTAATTGTGTCATAAAATAAGCAATATTATACAAAAACATGTATAAGGTTTCTTATCTGTTCCTTGTGGTATCTATGGGTCTACTGTATGTCATTTTGTTTTTGAGATATAAAAAATTAAATTTAACATGGGAAATGCCTTCCTTTCTACATGCTTTTTGTTCTGGAACACCAGTGAACTCTTTCAGAAATCATTTAATTTTTTTATTTAAGTGATTTGGAATGCTGTTGGGAAAAGTATCATTCCATTACCATTGCTACTGTGAAGGAGAATCCTTTAAATGCTAGTACTTTATTTAAAAACAGAGTCAATTACACTCAACACGTGGAAACATGTTCACATTTACATTTCTGTCTTCTGTATAACTGAGCAGTGGAGGGTTAAGGGTCTTGCTCAAGGCAACATGGTTTTATTAAGGTCGGAGCCCCCAACCTTCTGATCAGTAACCCAGAGCCTAAAGGTTGAGCCACCACTTCCCACTGTAGGTCTTTCTGGTTGTATTTAAGTTTATCATATGAAACTAGCAAAAGTGTGACATGATTGAGATCTGGTCCTTTCAACAAGCACTAAATGATCACATAGTAAATTCCAGCAAACAAGTTATCTGCTATTCTTTAGTTTATATACATATCTTCTATTGGTTCATATGAAAAGTTGCACAAAGTACTAAGCATCAAATCCATGCGATACTGTGAAACCATTGTTAAGTTGTAAGATGCAGTCATTTGTTTAGCTTAGACACAGTGCTAACATGTACACAGTAAGGATAGACCCAAAAAGAAAAAGGTTGTGGTGCAAGATAAGGGGTTAAATTATTGTTTATGTGTTTTGTTTTTTGCTGCATGAAACTGGTGTATACATGTATCTGGTTCAATGGGTAGTAAGCATGGAGAGCATGTCAGTATTTGAACAATGTAAGATGAACTTTAATGCTATCCACCCAAGTAGCAATGATGGAAAATGGCACAGCTGTTGGCCTGACCAGTCATGTTCCAATGCATCGTGTCCCAAAGTGCTCGATAATTCCTTGTCCATGACCCACACTGGACAAGATGTTGTCTGTCTGTTCAAAAGCAGAGCAAATTCCTCTCTTATGTAGGTGTTAGAGTTCTCATCTGTTCACATTGGTAATCATAGAAAACTTGCACCACAAGTCTCCCAGTTTCATTCAGTGGATATTAATGTACTTATTTTAAGACTTTTTTCCCACTGTTCTTGTACCACATGTCCCTCAAGCCTTGGCATTTACAATTTCAGCTTCCTTCTTTGCATAGATTAGTACCTTAGGGCTGTGTGCACATTACTGCTGAAACCTGCCGTTGAGATATAGCTGCTAGATGGTAAACAATCAGCAGAAAACTGAAGCAGTACTGGAACATGCCTTACTCACTAATGGGGATGCAAATAATGTGGCACACACATTAGTTAAGATGAATGTCAACAGAGTGATTCTTATTTGCAATTTATTCTGAGCACTACACAGTATCCAAAATCAAGACATTTGTTTGACTTGGATCAGCTTGCTGTTAGGACTGTCCTCCCAACACCCCATAGTGACTCTAAGATGACTTGCACATACTTTTTTAAACACCCCAGCTGCAAAAGCTAACCAAAAAGGAAAGCTACGTCAAGCGACCTACATTATATCCCACCGAAATTGAAGGCATCCTCCAGATCCATGTTGATGGGATGACGTTTTTATCAGAAATGATCATTAGCAATATATAAGCAGGTTTTAGGCCTGTGTGCTATCCTGTTTCTGGAGTAATGACTGCACTTTTCACTTTATCCATTTGATATGGAGCTATCAATCATGAATGCCTATACAGTTTTTTATTGCCTCAAAGTAGTCGGATCTGATACTATGTCTTGTTTATTTTGGTGATTTTCATCGGAGCATTGACATAACCACACACTATCCTGTATAACTTCACTCTTCTGCTTCAGGTTCTGAAATCCTGATTCGCAGGAATAGTGCATTGGCTGGATATGTTTGGTTTAGGAATTACTGTGTTTTGAGGTTTAACCACCAATTTTTGAACTCACCCAAACCATTCAACAAAATAAATTGTTAAATTAAAGTAAATTGGTTACCTAAACCTCACATGAGTGCCTAAATACATCAAACCACATCTTTGTTGACCACAGCACATAATACTACTACAAGAGCAAAGTACCGACTCTGATGTTGCTAGGTCCTGCAGTAATCACACACTGAACATGCTTTCTGCCCGATGTAACAAGGTCAGGCCCCCTTTCATACATGGTAAAAGTCACTGGCACACGACTTTTGATTTTTTTTTTTCAGTCATTTACTTCATTAAAAACATTGTTGATGTGAAAGTGTTAAGGCACCTAATTCTTAGAAAACACTCAAGGTCTCTTTTTTTATTTAATTCATTATTTGGATCAACAGATTTTTTTTATATATTTCATAATACCTTTTTGAATGATGCTTTAACAATTTGAATAATGGAACAGACTCAGGAATTCAGAGCTTAAGTGATGCCACACAAAGGTTCCTAATGGGAACCTACTGCCTTAAATGTCTTTATGACATGTGTAGAAAAAGAAACTTTGATTAAAGTGAGGGAGATTTGTGCAGTTTTCAGCCTTACTCTGTGCCAAAACAAGGTCAAGATGATTGGAGAGAACACATGATACAGTGGATAACCAACAGTTTGAGTCTGTCTACCTGAGCCCGAAACACGCCACAATGCTTTTCACATGATGGCTGTTGGCTCACTAAGAGGTTACCCAACCTTCAATAGGTCTTATTTTTCTTCCTGCAGGGTGACATCCCACCCTCCACACTAGCATTGTGCTAGTTCCACTTTAGGCTTCGACTACCCAACCATGCAGCAGGTAGTACTGGGTTACATTGTTACCAGTAGAAGAGTCACATATAAACTCTAACCACTTATAACCTCTGGCACTTTAGAAATTCCCAGGCCTTGGTGAAAAAGACCTGCCAGGAAGGATACTAGTAGCAGATGGTGCAGTATGTACCAGATACATGCCTTCTGGCAATGTTGTTTAAGTCAGCCAACCTTTTCTCGTCTACATTAACACTTCTAGTGATCTGTGCTTCATTACCATCACTGCCATTGTTTGGTTAGTGTTGCCTTAGTGTTGCCATTTGGCTCATGCCTACTGCCAACTCCCATATTCTGTATTCCAGCACAGTAAGGCTAATTATTCCTCCTATTTCATAGGACTAACTAGTCAAGTATTCTGCTCATCTTGTTCCCATCAGTGGCTCTGCAGCTACAGGAGCAATGCCACATTTGGGGAATGTAATAAAAATGCAAAGGTATTTCCATAGTCTACAGTATGTCTGACATAGTAGGAATGATTGTTTACCCTTATGGGTTCACAATCATAAATTAACCCCAGAGAACAT
Source organism: Neosilurus hyrtlii (assembly GCA_028564935.1). Taxonomy (NCBI): domain Eukaryota; kingdom Metazoa; phylum Chordata; class Actinopteri; order Siluriformes; family Plotosidae; genus Neosilurus; species Neosilurus hyrtlii. The sequence continues at coordinate 15,037 of JAOUQZ010043576.1, read as the reverse complement.
GATCAAAATGATAGTCCACCAGTCCTAAAAGGAACTGTCAGGGAACTAAATGATGTAGGATCTATGGGTCAGTGTGTGTTTCTGGGCTGTGGCTTGATATGGCCAGCAAAGTTTGCAGGCTAAGACTCATGTTCATATTAGGCATCACCTGTTACCTTGCACAGCTTCTGATACAGCAAATAAAAAGCAGTAGTGTAATTTACACATGCAATTATCCACTCACTTGGCATAGGCCTTCTCCAGCAGGGCACTCCAGAACTCATTTCCTTCAGCTGAGTGAACAAACAGTAGTTCTCCATTTCTTGTGGGCAGCCGGTCATCAATGACAACATCCACCCAGTCACCATACTGCCACAGCTGTGGACAGAAAGATTTAAGCAAGTGTAAGCAAGTAACGAGGTGTTCAGTAAATCTGTAAATTATGAGTAGTATTACATTTTCCACAAATTGTACAAAGAAAAATTGACCAAAAAATTCAGATCATCTAGGACTAGCCCATAACCAGATATAGCTAGCATTATGTCTAAGAAATTAATCACCAGCATGCCTAGTGGTTATCAGCTTTCATGAATAATTAAACATTAAAAGCCAAATTCTCAGTCATTAAACAAAGATAACTAAGGTGAGAAGTTCTGTCATCCGGGAGGAACTCGGAGTACAACCGCTGCTCCTTCGCGTTGAGAGGAGCCAGTTGAGGTGGCTCGGACATATGATTTTAAGACTAGGCTGAAAACCTACTTGTTTAGTCAAGCATTTTGTTAACAGGTTTTTATTAGGTAAAGGAGCAGATCTGGGGGTTCTCAGGCATAGAGAGTTCTGGTAAACTGTGGCGTTGGGCTGCTGTCGCTCCCTCACTCTACATGCTCACCCAGGTCTGTTGACAGTGGAATGGCTGATTGCCCAACGTTACAGGGGGCCCTCATGTCTGTCTTCCTTCTGGTTTCTCTCTTTTTAGTTATGCTGCCTTAGTTAGTCATGCCGGTGACTAACTTTTCGCTGCTGGTGATATAGACTCTCTTGTTGCAGTTATCTAGGGCTTACAGTTGTGGTATAATCAACCGGACTACATTTTGGACTGTAATGAAATTTTCTTATTTTATTGCTTCACCCAAATGAGGATGGGTTTCCCTCCTAAGCCTGGTTCCTCTCAAGGTTTCGCCCTCGTGTCAACTGTGGGAGTTTTTCCTTGCCACTGTCACCGCGGGCTTGCTCATTAGGGATGTGCAGGGGGTTGTAAAGAAAATATTTTAGATTCCTCCCTAATTTAATTTTAATATGTAAAGCTGCTTTGTGACAATGTCAATTGTAAAAAGCGCTATACAAATAAAACCGAATTGAATTGAATTGAATTGATTAGAATGACTCCTGAACGCCTCCCTGGTGTGGTGTTTCGGGCATGTCCAACCGGGAAGAGACCCCGGGGCTGACCCAGAACACACTGGAGGGACCACATCTCTCGGCCGGTCTGGGAACGCCTTGGCGTCCCCCCAGAAGAGCTGGAGGAAGTGGCTGGGGAGAGCGACGTCTGGACCTCACTGCTTAGGCTGCTGCCCTCGCGACCCGACCCCGAAGAATCGGAAGAAGATGAATGAAGATGAACTTGTTTAGAGGTCAGAAGTTGAAATATGTAAATATTTCCTCATATGAGTCAAAATGGTGCAGCACTTCTCTGTGGTTCACCTCTGTACTTTAAGCTGTCAATGATTAAAATGATACAAGTTTAAATATTGAAAGTGTACTTTTGGATATTTGTGCAAAGCCCTTAGTCAACAATATACATCAATAGGATTACATTGAGAGACACGACGGGGTAGTGGTTAGAATGTCCACCTCACAGTAAAAAGTGTCCTAGATTCAAGTCCCGGGCTTGGGCGTTTCTGTGTAGAGTTTGCATGTTCTCCCTGGTACTCTGTTTTCCTCCAATAGTCCAAAAAACATGCACATTAGGCCAACTGGCTGTTCCAAATTTCCACTAGATTTGAGTGTGAATAGTTTTGTGGCCCTTTGATACTCTAGCGTACCCTGCTCTTCCCTGAGAGAGGCTCCTGCTTTGACAAGCGTATACATTCATTTGAGTAACCATTGTCCAAAAAAAAAGAGTTAAGTCTTTCTCTAGGTCTCTAATATCTTAGGTTTTTGAGAATATGGGTCAGGGGGTGAACCGACTTTTTTAGCCAACTGAACCAGTAAGTAGTGCGTTATAATAACTCCTTTTTTAACTTCCTGTGTACAAATAAAAAGATTTGCCATAAAAGAAAAAGGAATCAGCTAAAACTTAATACTAAGCTAATTTATTAATTTATAAACAACTGTGATCAACACTCTGGAAACCCAGGCAATATCCACCAGAAATAGCTGAGAAGTCCTGAATGCCCCAGATATAAAAATAGTGGCATTCCCACTACCTGAGGCATTATTTCCACAGAAATCACAGAGGGATCCCAAGTGGCTCCTTGATTGTATTAATAAGCTGATATTGTATGGTCATGTTGAAAGTGTAAGAAGTTATTGTGTGTATCAGAATATGTTCTAATAAACACAGTCATGTTTAATCCCTTATTAAACAGCAAAATATCTCACCTGGAAGTGAAAAATACCAGCATACTTTTCAGTAAAACTCTGGTCAGCAGGAACCACCCGCCCCAGAATTTCAGCATCCAGAGTCAAGGAGGCAATGGCAGCCAGGAGCCAACAGTCACCTGAGTCACATGGAGTAAACGTCATATAGAAGGATGAAGTGAATTAGAAATCAACAGTACATTCAGCTGCACAATTTCTTAAGGTGTTTTAAGCATAGACAGGTAGCATTAACAGTAATTAACAGCCAGTAAGTACCCTAAACCTAAGTACCCCGAAGAAATCTACAGAAGAACAAAGAGAACATGCAAACTTCACGTAAATGCACCCTCGCTTACCTCTGGACTCAAACCCAGGACAATCTTGCTGTGAGGCAGATGTGCTAAGCACTACACCACCAAGCAGCCCTTGATAAAAACACTGGTTAAATCATATAACTTGACTACGATTGGCATTTCCTGATTAACACCAAAGGCTAAAAGAAGAGGATGTGTAGGCCACAGTCCAAAGACATGCATTTGGTCAACTGGCTAAATTGTCCATAATTTTGAGTGTAAGTGAAACTTGTGGGTTTCAGCTTTCATGAATAATTAAACATTAAAAGCCAATTTCTGAGTCATTAAACAAAAAATAACTTGTTTAAAGGTTTAAGGTTGAAATATGTATATATTTCCTCATATGAGTCAAAAAGGAGCAGCAGTTCCTCGGTACTTAAAGTTGTGAATGACTGGAATGATACCAATGTAAATACTGAAAGTGTGCTATGGGATATTCATATTCATAAACATTTCAAGACAAAAAAGGAATCAGTTTATACTTAAATCTAAGTTATTAATTTATAAACAACAGTGATCCTAAGAAGCTCTAATTAGGCTTATTGACTGTTTCAAATTGCCCCTAGGTGTGAGTGTGAATGGTTATGTGGGTGTTGGCTCTCTTCAGGGTGTACACCGCCTTCGCCCAGAGGTGAGTAAGATCATTCCAGCCTTTTCTTTTAGCCTTTGGGTTTACTTAAAAAATGACATTTGTAGGCAAGTTATCTGATCTAACATGTTACTATGCTTTATAAGCTATGTTTTTATCAAGGGCAGAAGGGTGGCATAGTGTTTAGCTATGTCAGTCTCATTGCAAGAAGGCCCTGGGTTTGAGTCCTGGGCTCGGCTAGAGCATTTCTGTGAGGAGTTTGCTTCTTCTCCCTGTGTTTGCATGGGTTTCCTCAGGGTATTTCAGTTTCCTCCCACAGGTGGGTGGGTGTGTAGGTTGCACAGTTGTATCACCCACATAGAAATCCCTTTGTTTTAGTGTAATATTGGATGTTGTACCACACTCAGCTTACAACTATTTATTGATTACAGTATATATTGCAATCTTGTGTGGCACCAGTATGCACAGTTCTGAATCAATTATCAATTCAAGTTCAGGTTAAAGAATTCATTGGTTTTTTAGGTTTTCTGCTCACCCAGAACTCCCTGGCAGATGTCAGTCCTGGTAGCACCATTGCAGATAAACTGAGGGTTTGAGCAAAGTTCCTTAAAAACACCAGAGAGCATGATTTAACAAAAAAATAAAGAAAGTAATCATCAGCTGGGATTTCTGAATTCATGTCAGATGGTGTTGTATAACATTATGTAACAGCAGCTAGACATTCATTTGCCAAAACACTTAATCCTACTAGTGTCATGGGGAGGCTGGATCTCAGCTGACACTTTACAAAGGCAGGGTACATCATGAACAGTTCGCAAGACCACTGCAGGGCCAACACCCGCACAACCATTCACACTCACACTTACACCTAGGGTCAATCTGGAAGAGCCAGTAACCCTATTGTGTATGTCTTTCGGCTGTGGGAGGAAACCAGAGTACCAAAAATGCATGAGCCTGGGACTCAAACACAGGACCTTCTTTTTATGAGGTGGACGATCTAACCATTACGCCAGTGTGCCGCCCTATATCTGACAGATATAATATAATAATAATAACAATAATAATATCAGTGATAATAATAATAATAATAATAATAATAATGTGGTTAGCGCGTTCGTCTCACAGTAAGAAGGCCTGGGTTCAAGTCCTGGGCTTCGGCGTTTCTGTCTGGAGTTTGCATGTTCTCCCCGTGCTTGTGCGGGTTGCCTACAGGTACTCCAGTTTTCTCCCACAGTCTATTAAGTAAGCTAATTAGTGCACAGAAGAATAACTGGCTGTTCCAAATTGCCACTAGGTGTGCATGTGAGTGTGAATGATTGTGTGTGTTGGCCCTGCAATGGCATGGCGAGCTGTTCAGGGTGTACCCCACCTTCGCCCAGAGTCGACTGAGATGGGTGCCAGCCTCGCTGTGACTCTAATTGGAATTAAGTGAATGAATAATTTAATAGCAATTATTTAAAGTATTAAATTATAGTGCCCAAAATATCAATGTAATCTCTGGCTCAACATGATGTTTTTAAAATTCTGTTATTTACCAACAGGAACTTCACAGATATTTATTTGGCAAATCTTTTTTTTCTATTAGTGCATTTATATAAAAAGACTTAAAGCTAGAATTGGTTAATCAGATACACAAACTGATCATTACACCCCAACAGTAATCAATAACTAATGAGATTTGAAAAATATCCCAAAAATTTCTCTCATCTGTGGCCACTGTTATCCTGTAAAAACACAGACCAATCACTGCCTTGCATTCTGCTGGAAAACATCCGATCAGATGATCCTGTGTCCCCAAGCTAGTGTGCGACCCTACTGTGCATGATTCAGTAGTCATAGTGTGTGTGGAGCGGGCGTGACTTTGGAAGGGCCACCGAGGGCAGTGGAGGGTTTCGACTGAGAACTGAAGAGATGCTATTTTCAAATTTTGTTAAATTTCCTGATCACCAACCCCAGCTTTCAGAGACCAAGCCATAATGACAACAGTTTTCCCACCTCAGTTCACGTGACAAGCTTTAAGAAAGAAATAAAAAGAGAGGCTGGTGAAGGAATGGTTGTTTATAGCTGTTTTATTATATGGTTCATTTGAATACTGGATTCTGACTGTCCAATTACATTATTTATTGTAAAGTAATACAGTATATAGTATATATAGTATAGTAGTAATTGTATAGTAATGAGTAATAAGTGGAATGATGTACAACATCGAAATAATAGCTTGAAATAAACCAGGACCACAGTGAAGGTTTTCTTTTTTGTTTGTTTGTTTGTTTTTGTAAAAATTAGATTGCTGTTGTATAAGGGAAATAAAACACTTCGGAACATAGAGTTATGGGAAAATATTAAGGTTTGGGGTTGTAAGAGCAGCCATTATTCCACCCATCTGATAATGATAGTTATTATAGTAACAGCTGCAATTTTTTTTTCCATATTTAATTTTGTAACCAATTTTATAACCAAAGCACCCAGTATGAATATGCAGATTGGTCGTTTTTGTTTTGTGGTATTAGTATTATATTGATATTGGCGAACACACACTACTTATAAAAACTGTATGAAATATAGGAAGTAACTGTAACTGCTGTGTATCTATGTGATGAGTTTAGTGTATAAAAAAGTTGGTCCAAAGTAGCACATAAATATGTTATAGTGTCATGCATCAGATCATTTTTTGTTCTACACTAGAAGGGAACAACAACTCTGTTTAATTTGCATAAGAAAAGTCTCTTGAAGGTACAACTGGCAGAATTCTTACCGACGGCCTTTTCCACTCCACTCCAATGGTCTTGGAGGAATATCGGCCCAGCTGGTTGTATCCTAAAGAGCAGGAGTCAGCAGGGAACGTGGGATCGCAGAAGAGCTTGCCCCTCACCAAGCACTCATGTCGCAGCTTCTCAAAATTCTGGTTATTGAAACAAATGGCGTGATTATTGCCTCCCAGTCCTGCTTCCTTTTCCTTCCTCCTGGCCAGCACATGGGCTATACTGGACATCTTGTCACTAGATTGGTCTCTGAGCGTGATAAAAAGAGTTTGCTTCACAGTGCAGCTTGACAAAGTTTATACTCAGGTGTTGAAGGGTGTAAGAGGGCGGATGGTTGGGAAAGAGGTGTGGCAGGTAACTGTTTACCTGTCTGTAGGTCATCTGCCATCTGGTGGATGAATTTGAACATAGTATAATGGGCACAGCTAAGATTCTGATGGCATACAAGTCCAGAATGAATCTGAAGAACTTGTTAGCACATTCATTTTCTGCTGCCTAAATCTTAAATTCAGAGACTTTTCAATCTGCCAGATGTTATTTTTCAGAACTGGTGTTGGGCAGTACTCTTCTAACATTCATTCATTTGCTGAACCTTTTAATCCTACTAGGATCGCAGGGAGTTTGGAGCCAATCTTAGCCGACCCTTGGCAAACGCACCTGACTACACCCCAAACAGATCACCAGTCTATTGCAGGGCAACACACACTCAATCATTCATACTTACACTCACCTAAGGGCAATTTACAAACAGCAAATTGGCCTAACGTGTATGTCTGTGGTCTGTGAGAGGAAGTCGGAATACCAAGAGAAAAGCCATGTAAACATGGAGAGAACATGCACACTCCACACAGAAACACCCTCACCAAGACTGGTGAAAGATTTCAAGCAGAGCTCCAGATTTTGCCTGTTTAAACACTAGACTATTTTCACTCCTAGATAACAAAGAGGGGCAAACAACTTGCGAAAGCAGCAAGGAGGAGACCATGAGCCATCTTCTGGTTTGCCCCCATCTACTCAACCTCTGTAGACAAGCAGAGCTCGCAGTATTTAACCCTAACACAAGAACCTGTGTCCAACATTGGATATGATGAGTATAATTAGAGAAGTGAGTAAAGAAGATAAAAAAAAGGACTCATTGATAATTACAGCCCACTGAACCATGTGTTTTAGGATTAGCATAAAATCTCTTGCGCTGTTCTGTAGATTCCAGATAATGAAAGACATCAAGTTGTTGAGTCCTTAAATGAATCCAGGGAGTTACAGCAAGTCCAAGGCAATTAACCAAACAGGCTTTTGAGAATGAACACAATGATTTCTGAATTCTCTAAAGTTTTACGCACCGCAGTTTTGGCTGTATTCAGTCCTCCATCTGGCTCAGTAGATAATTGTTGGTGTACCACAGCTCTGTTAAGTGCTCAAATCCTTTTGTTCAGAAGGCATTGATTTATTTTCTGGTTGCTACTTAAATTTCAGGTTTTCGTTCATGCATTTGTTCTACTACAGCAGAGTTCCTATAGTAACAGCAACCACAAAATGTGGCATTTGTTCATGTTTAAGGTCCAGTGTCAGTGCTTTGTAAGTTTAGTGCTATGGGAAAGTAAGCTGGTGATACATGATCAACTTGCAACGATGATTTTTCCAAGTTGACATGTGCAACATTTTCTTAATAATTTGTCATCTTGCGAGTTTGTAAATCCAAGTCAAATACTTGCAACTTATTGCCGAGTCTGAAGTTGTGTGCAAAATCCTTGTTACATATGTCATGTTACATCAGGATTGGGTTTTTTTGGCACAACAATTTATGTGGGAAATTGTCACTGTAAGATGAGCCGTGTAGCTCTGGCTTTACGGACAGACACCTCATTAACTCTTCCCCAAAGATCACAAATTCCGAGAAATCTTCAACCGAAGCACCATCAAGATCAGCTACAGCTGTATGAACAACAGCAAACAAATAATCAACAACCGCAGCAAACGCATCCTAAACCCACCCAGGCAAGCCGACCGCACCGCCGCAACACCTGAAGAAACCAAAACATGCAACTGCCGGCAAAAGAACACATGCCCGCTCAACGGTAACTGCCTGCAGTCATCGGTCATTTATCAAGCCACAATCATGCATAAAAACATACATCGGACTCATGGAAAAGAATTTCACAACAAGATACAGAAATCACACCGCCTCATTCCGCCTCGCTAAGCACAGAAACAGCACAGAACTCAGCAAACACATCTGGAACCTCAAAGACAGCAACATTGAACAGTCCATTTCCTGGCACATCCTGTCATCGCACTCACCCTATAACAGCTGGAGTAAAAAATACAACCTCTGTCTTAAAGAGAAGTTCCTGAACATATGTCACCCTGAACTATCAACACTCAATAAACGTAACAAACTCGTATCTTCCTGCTGCCACAGAAACAAAGCGCTCCGAAGCAACACCTAATCTAAATTAGATTAGTACTGTCAGATTTCACACTGCATAAATTAAAACACACCATGTAAATGATACTGACTGTATATATAAACTATGGCAACGAATATTCTTCATAAATCCCCTGATGAGTGGGCAACCACAAAACAGGCTTGTCAGGATGAAATTGTAGCCCTTTTATTTTTCTCACATGCCATATATTTTGCTCTACTTCGATGTATTGAGTACTGTTTTACAGAAAATCGACTCAGGATTATATATATATATATATCCAGACACAACATATGTTGTATGCGACACGCAGTGTTGCAGGCGCATATTCACATAGTCCACAATCCAGGACACAAGAGAAACATCCACATGTGTTGCTGCAGCTTCTCACCCAGGAGGGTCGGCCTGATGGAATTGAATGCACTGGAAAAGTCCAAAAACATGACCCTCACTGTGGTAGTCGGCTGGTCCAGGTGGGTGTAAACACAGTTAAGCGAGTAGATGATGGCGTTCTCGACTCCGAGACGAGGCTGGTAAGCGAACTGAAGGGGGTCCACATGTTGTCTAACCATGAGTTGGAGTTGATCCAGTATTAGTCTCTCCAGGGTCTTCATGACATACAAAGTCAGTGCCACAGGCCTGTAGTTCTGGGGACCACTGGGACATGGGGTCTTTGGTGCAGGAACGAGGCATGACATCTTCCACCACACTGGGACCCTCTGTAGATGCATATCTTGAAGATGTAATGGAAGAGCTGAGGGGCACAGGCTTTAAGGACATGGGGGCTCACCCCATCTGGTCCTGCTGCCTTGCCTGAGTGAAGTCTTCTCTGTTGTTTTTGAACCTGATTATAAGTTAAGTTGACAGGTGGGGGAGAATTGAGCAGTAACCACAGTGTCGAATCTGTTAAGAAACATATTCAGCTCTGTCCTCACCACCCTCAGCTCCTCTGCTGTTGGTTGGCCTGAAACCAGTGATGGTCTTCATACCACTCCAAACCTCTCTCATGTTGTTATGTTGGAGCTTCCACTCCAGCGTTCTCCTGTAATTGTCCTTAGACTTCCTGATTTTGACCTCCTCTCTGTTGCCAGCCCTGAATGTCCTCTTCTTGTCGTTAAGGGGGGCTTTGATGTCTTTAGTCACCCACGGCTTGTTATTTGGGTAACAATAGACCGTCGGAGCTGGGACAATGGCATCAGTGCAAAAAGTTGTATGAAATACACTCAGTGAGCCCATCGATGCCCTCACCGTGGAGCTCACAGAGCGCCAGCCAGTCTGTCACTTCAAAGCAGCTCAGTAATTTCTCCAAGGCCTCCTCTGACCATCTCCTAACAGTACTTGTAGTCACAGGCTGCCTCTTCACAACAGGCCCATAGCAAGAAGAAAAATTAAATAAGTTGTGGTCTGGCAGTTGTGGTGGGGAACAATAGGCTTCCTTAGTATTTGCATACATAATGTCTAAAGTCATATAGAGTTTGCTGGATTTAAATAAACAAACATAGGTGAAATATGTTCACATCTGTTCAATAATGAGTAAAGTATCACATAATATAAATGTACTCAACAGTTGGGTGTGGGAGCTAAAGCACTGACTGAACAGTATCATCAGTAGAAAAACACACTTTATATTGGGGACAATAAAAGGCCTCCACAAATAAACCAGATTTGACAGACATCACAATGTCACAGATGTCACAAGTTAACAGGACGAGGGCTGAAACCTGGCATGTCAATTTGTTAAATTGGTGCAGCTGAAAGGTTCATTTTCCAACATTATCCCTCTGTAGAAGTTGGTTCCAGCAGTTTGACACCACAGAAATTCGATCACATGCCCACCTGCGTTTCTCTCCTTAGGAGTTTTTGAGAAATCTGCACAGCTCAAACACAATGGCAGATGGAATCATAGGAAAATAATCTCTAAACTATACCAGCAATGATTATAACATTCCTACAAATTTTGTACATTACAGTGATTCGTTTTTAAATAATGTATAAAATAATTTATTGTACACTTTATTTATTTGCATTATTGTTAAATTTACTGTTAAACTATCTATCCATAAATATCCATGGGGGCAGCTGTGACCTAATGGTTAGAGAAGTGGGTTTGAGACCTAAAAACACACCACCTCAACACGGGGGCCAGAGTGTAAAATCTCAACCTATTGTTCATTCATTCATTTATTTGACGAATCACTTAATCTGTCATCTCAGTCTATCTCAGCCATCTCCGGGGCGAAGGTGGGGTACACCCTGAACAGCTCGCCAGACCACTGAAAGGCCAGCACACACATAACTATTCATATCCACCCTCACACTGAGAGGCAAACTAGAAAAAGCCAGTTAGTCTAATGTGCATGTCTTTGATCCATGAAAGGAAACCAGAGTATCCAGAGATGGGTTGAACATTCAAATTCCACACGGAAACACCCTTGATCTCAATACTGAAATTGGGTGCATATGACAAACAATTAACTGAAGGTCAGGTATAAATTTGAATGTTTATAAAAGCTCTAATTATGCAATTTGTGATAACAATGTAATAATACAAAGTCATGAGATACTTGACATATCTGTAGACATTCTATATTAATTTATTTTAAAAGATGACCACCATGTTAGATCTCCTTTAAAAGTCAGTTGACTTTAAAAATCATTTCAAGTGACATATCAGTGACTCCAGTTCATGCGTCATTCTAATAAAACGCAATATAGTGATCATGCCCATAATGATTTAATTGCAATTTAATTGCTTTCCAGAACCACCCCTGATAACACAAGGTGCGAGAATTCCTAAATGTGTCACTGATCCATCGTGTGCTAGTCCTCCATGCACACACGGCTACACTTCGGTGGTGAATTAGTGTGGCTAGTACACCCACCCATCTGTGCATTTTGGACAGTGTAAATAAACTCCATGTGAAAACATGGAGAACACGAGAAACTAGCATTGTGAGGAAGCAAAGCAGACCACAATATAACAGCTACCAAATAGAATAATAGAGCAGAAAAGAACCTCAGACTGCACAAGACAAAGAACCTTGAGGCAAATGAGCTAAAAAAAAAGCAGGTGAACTCACCATACCTGTCAGGCAACCCTAGAAAAAAGAGGCCAAAGACGCACCCCATCCACCACCCCTTAAGAATGTGGGCGTGAGGGGGTTTCTACAACAAACATCACTTGCTGGACCATCTTCTAAACTTTTCATATACTTTTCTGTACTTTTTCTGTATTTGAAAGCATATCTGATGAGCTATTCAGGGTGTACACTGCCTTCATCCAGAGTTGGCTGAGATAGACTCAAGCCTCCCCACAACCCCAGTAGGATTAAACAGTTCAGCAAATGAATGAATCAGTATCTGAAAGCTGCAATCTTACTGTATGTCTTGGGGGGCTATCTTGGGATAATGATTGGTTTAGTATATACTACTTAGAAACACAAGAAAAGAAAACTCATTTATTCATTCATTTTCTAAGCCGCTTAATACTAATTAGACCCTGGGCAGCTCACCAGGCCATCGCAGGGCCAACATTCACACAACAATTCACACTCACACTCACACCTAGAGATGATTTTGTCTAACTGGGTTATCAAAGGCCATTCATGTCTCTCACTGTCTGTGTCTGTATAATAATAATATTATTCCCTCATTATAACTCGATATGAAAATGACCCCATGCTGCCCTTAGAAGTGCAAGTTAAGTACAAAGTTTAGGCTCTGTAGTGCATTACTCTATTACACAAGCGCTGATCTGTAATTTAGCCCACTTTAACGTTCTAAGGTTAAGGTAAGACTTGCTTACTGGCATCCTCATCAGGACTGAATCAAAAATCAAGATGAAAACTGTGTTAACCCAAACTTGATGATTGACTTCTGACTTTTCAACATTATTGTACATTTTAAAACTCAATATGCCAATCACTGGTTGTCTGGTGGACAATCATTTATTGAGTATCAGCTGGTCTGGCGTGGTTAGTGGCTGCCTCAGAAACTCTTTTACTTCTTTGCTTTTTATGTTTCTATAATTATCTCTGGAAGTTACAAAGTATATTAAGTCATAATACCAGAGAAAATTACTTTGTTTCTTTGTTATTTATTCACTCATTTTACTTATCAAGCTGTAGAATATAAAACCAGTTGATCTTTCCATCAGTTACAGATACATATTGCCAGCACTCGATTGCCTGAGCTGATGAGTCATTCTTGGTATACTCACAGCTGTGATTGTATCAGGACCGTATTACCACTCCCAGTTTTAAACAAATAAAAACAACACATAATTAAGAACCAATTTTATTCATAGACTTCCCTAATGTTTGTCTTTTATGCTGCTTAGCAACCAGAGGTAACTGTTTATAGATTAAATTGTGTGGCAGAAGAATTGAGTCTTTGTCTTTTGTATCTATTAATAAGAATTCAAATAATTTATTTATAAAATTGATTTCATATCGTTTTGTTCCCAATTTATTCAAGCAGTAATCCACTGAAGGTTTCTGAGATCAGTTTATTGATTAGATGTAATCTGTTCTGTAGAATTTTCTCCAAATTACTTATTAAACCCCACCCCTAAGGAGGAGAACCCAAAACTACTTAAACTTTGGACATGTTTAAACATTTATTATTTGTGCGAAGAAGTTAAGCATGTCAGCACCAGCAAGCAATTTGGCAGGGATGCAACACCAAGCCAGCGCTAACACCAGTGCTAAAAACTACCTGAATCAGGACTACAAGGCTCTCAGGAATAACTGCCTTATTGAGAAGAAGCTTTTCTGTGATCCTTATTTCCCAGCTCTGCCTAAGTCTCTGGGATTTAATGAACTCGGACCCAATTCTCCCAATCTCCAGGGGGTGGAATGGAAAAGACCTCGAGTAAGTAGTATTGAATTAGTATTGCAGCATAGATTATTTTTTAGACATCTTTGATGATTTGAAAAACCTTAAAGTAGGTTCGATGAATGATGTTAAAATATTTTTATAGATGCACAGGCAAGAAAACGTACCTGAACCCTTTGATGCATCAATGTATAAATTTATTTGATATATTAATGACCTGGTTTACATCTTTTACAATAATGAACAAACACAAACTGTCTTAAAAAGTTAATAACACAGAGATTATCAATTTGTTCTTATCCATAGTGAGAACAACATTCAAACCTTCAGAGTTAGTGCTGGAAAGAGTGTGTGAACCCCTAGGCTTATGACCTCAATGAGTCAGTTGAGATAGCAAACCTGAACGCCAATCACTGAAACAAGTTCGGGAATGTGTGCTCATATTAAACTCACTCACCCACCCACCCACCCACCCACCCTCTCTCTCTCTCTCTCTCTCTCTCTCTCTCTCTCCCTCTCTCTCTCTCTCTCTCTCTCTCTCTCTGTCAGAGCTGGGAATATGATGATTGTTTGGCTGCCAGATTGTGATACTTGTTGACTCTTGTTTCTTGTGTATCTGTTCAATGGTAGTTAATTTATGTGACAGCTTGTTATGAGAACTTGTTTTTGTTTTTGTTATTTTGACTTATCTGCTGACTTTCTGAGCTTCTGAATCCTTTTTTAAAAGAAAAGTATTTTTTGTGTCCTCCTGTGTTTTCACTCCCTTTTTGAAGACGAATTTGGCTGAAGCTGTTTGTATATTTTTTGTGGTCCCTTCTGAATAAACAACCTAAACTTCACCTTCAGGACAGCCTCTGCTTTTGGACCCTCCATCTTGTGCCCAGTGCACTCAGTAGAGTAACAGACTCTTGATCCAGAGAGCCAGGTTCTAATCCTGGTCTGCCCCTGACACACTCATTAACTGAACCACTTAAGCCTATTATTAGGGTCGCATGGAAGCTGTGGCTGTCTCAGCCGACGCTGGGTGAAGGCGGGGTACATCCTGAAGAGCTTGCAAGACCATAGCAGGGCCAACACACATGCAACCATTCCCATCCACACCTATGAGCAAATTGGAAATGCCAGTGAGTGTAATGTGCATCTCTAAAGGGCTGTGGGAGGAAATCAGCGTACCCAGAGAAAACCCACGCAAGCACAGGGATAGCATGAAAACTCCATGTAGAAATACAGGAGCCCTTGACTCAACCTTCTTTTTGTTCAAAATATTAATATTGATATTAAACATAAAATTTAATTAAAATATTCATCTAAAGTATATATTCATTCATCTTCTGAACCGCTTATTCCTACTTAGGGTCGCGGGGAGGCTGGCGCCTATCTCAGCCGACTCTGGGCAAGGGCGGGGTACACCCTGGCCAGGCCATCGCAGGACCATCATTCACACAACCATTCACACTCACACCTAGGGGTGATTTGGAACAGCCAATTAGCCTACTGTGCATGTTTTTGGAC
>JAOUQZ010043575.1:0-12841 GCA_028564935.1 Neosilurus hyrtlii | reverse complement strand
GTGTGTGTGTGTGTGTGTGTGTGTGTGTGTGTGTGTGTGTGTGTGTGTGTGTGTGTGTGTGTGTGTGTGTGTTCTCCTGAGCTTTCACAGTGTACAGCAGAGCTGTTTAACACTGTCAGTCGTAAATGAAAATTTCCTCTGTGTCTCTCTGCGCAGCTGCTGTTCCTCCATGCCAAGATTAAATTGCATTCGGGAGGCTGCGTTATTGTGGCATAATTTTATCGGGGTCATCATTTAAAAAGATAAATCTCTTTATGTTAACACCTTAGTCTCATAACTATAGTAAGGATCCTACAGTACTTAGGACAGTCATTTTTGCAGGATAAGAAAATCTCCTAAATCACATTTAAATAACTGTAGTGATGGATGAATTACTTTACTGTTTATTATTAGCAGAAGATGCAAATTTCTTTTTCTTGTTTAGCTTACAAAGCTAGGAGGTACTTGAACTTATTAATTTATTGTTTTTTAAGTGGTACACCTGGCTTTGGAAAGGGAAATGAATTGACTTTGGTTTTCAAAAGAAAAAACAAATCTCAGCATGTGAGTAGTGCTTGAATTAAAACAACGGTCCCTGATGTTTCGTCAGGGTTACTTGGATCAAGCGGCGTCATCATTGTCACGCTTTAAAAAGGAAAAATTATCCATAAAGACTTGCTTTAGTTTTTTAGTTTTTTTTCTTAGTTCTGAACTCAAAAGTGATTCTGTTAAAAGAAAGACTCACCCCCTAGCTATACTAGCGTTAGCATGCCACGAATAGCATGCTAACCTAAAGCTGGTTGGGTTAGAAGGGAATCTTAGCCGGGAGCCGACTTCCTTTGGTTTATTCTACTAGTGTCGCGGGGAGGCAGAAGCCAATTTCAACCAACACTGGGTGAAGGTGGGGTACACCCTGAACAGTTCGCTAGACCATTGCAGAGCCAATACACACACAGCCATTTACACTCACACCTAAGGGCAATTTGGAACAACCAGTTCATGCCTTTGGACTCTCGGAGGAAGCCGGCGTACCCGGAGGAAACACACACAAGCACAAGGAGAACGTGCAAACTCCACAAAGAAACGCCCGACCCCGGGACATTCTGGATGCGAGGCAGACGTGCTACCCCATCGTGCCGCCAAGGCTAATTCTTCAGAATAAAAAAAGCAAGGCGTGTTCACACTTCACAAGTTATCATAAACGAGGCTCACACACTACACAGTCTTACACCTCTACAGATCCCGATCTCCAAATCCCACCTTTCTCACACAAATAAACATGAGAGCTGTCTTATCATGTGAGTTTGTCAATCGCAGCTGGCTGTGGTGGTTATTTCTGCATGACGCCGTCAGGATTTGGAGAAGGGATTGGAGTGCAAGGAAACATTAAAACAAATCATGTCTCATAGAAGCAGTGTTATTATGTGTATATTTTGCCCCGGCGCGCTTACAAAAACAGATGGATGATGATCCTGGAGGCCATTTTATTCTCATCTGAGGATTCGCAGTACGATCATAACAAACATTCAGGATCCTTTCAACACATTTAGTACCGTTTGCGGTTTTCTCAGCATGACTGTAAATTATAACGACGCAACTTTCCAGAAAACGATGCGCTCAACTTTGTGGGTGAGAAAAAAACTGTTACGTGTCCTGATTTTTTTTGGTGCAGCGATTCATGGCTGCAAATTTTGGAATCTGTTCCGTCCATCCGTCCGTCTGTCTGTCCGTCACACTTTAGTATACAGACATTTACTTGCTGCCAGGGCTTGCAAACATGGTATGCTGGCTTGCTACTATGAGTGCTAGGGTGAGTTTGTGTGTGAGTGACCTTGACCTACTTTTCAAGGTCACAGAGGCGAAACTGTGCATTAGGTTTCCGGACATTTACTTGCCGCGCGCTGAAGCAGGGCCTTCAAACTTCCTATACGTGTTCTGTATTGGCATATTATGAAACGATCCTTTCAACGGGAACATCTGGACACCTGTCTATTTTCTAAATTCATTTTTAATTTATATGTTTGAATTCAAGGTGTTGCAACCCTGCCGTTCCTCTGTAGTCCTGCAGGGGGCGTACTATTCACTTTAAACAATTCACATAACTAACAAACGTTCTTTTATATCAAGGTTTTAAAATTGTAACAAGAGTGCAGAAAAAATTTGTAACATCGAATCAGGGTAGGGCGCTACGGTGGCGTAGCGGTTAGCATGTCTTGCCTCACAGCAAGAAGGTCCTTGTTCCTAGGTGGGGTTTGCAAGTTCTCCTCATGCTTGCGTGGGTTTCCTCACTGAGTTGTACCTGTTTGAATTAAATTTGATTTATATCCTTATTTTAAAATAATAGCGCTTGTTTTTTCCTTACTCATTCTGATTTTCTAATTGTGATTGAGAGAAGCCTGTAGTAATAAAAGCGTTTCTGACAGATCTCCTGATGCTAATAAACCAGCAGGCTGTCCGCTAGTCATTAGTGTCTGCACTGTGAATAATAACTGTACCACAGACAGAGCTGGAAAATATATTAAAAAAAGCCACAACCGTGACACACGGCGTAATGCAGTCTTTATAATTTTATACACTTGTATAGAATCTTGTATACAGTTTCCATATGGAAGATAACCATATTAGAAACATTGCCGTTTTAGTGTAGCTTGTTAAATGGCTCACTTGGTATTTAACTTTATTGGTGTAATTTAACAGGTCTGGATGGGGATCCTTTATTTATTTATTTTTTTATTTTTTGCTGACTGCAGTCATCTAAGCTTTAAAAATCAAATTAAGAGCGAAGCCCATGTCACAGATTTGATGTGATAACCGGAGATGGTACTCACTGCAGCAGTTCAGGTTAATAACATGTTGCCAGCTGAAACATTAATCACCACATTAATTATCTACTTAAAGTTCTTTAATATTTGCTCATTTAAATCCAGGTAAATTGTTGTGGTAGGATAATGTACCTCACAACATGCCTGAATAATTAACATGTAGTAGGTATTAATATTGTTGCTTGCTGTTTATTGAAGCTGTAAATACATGGCAACCGGCTGCTGTAGGTGACTAGGACCGAGTTGTATGTAAGGTTTGTATGATCGTATAATTATATTGTAGTTTTAATGGAATTTATTACAGAAAGATGCTCATCGTTCTGACATGATTCCAGGAATCGAGCAGCGTGTGTGGGTGTGGAAAAGTCTATTAACTGGTGATGGTACGGCTGATGTAGGAACACCAGATGTTTTCTGCTGTATTTACAGAGTCTCAATAAGTGTTTGTTGGTACACCGGGTGAATTATTTTATTTATTTACTTATTTTTAAGCAAGTACAATAATTTCCACAGCTGGAAACAGATTGCAAATACATGTACAATAATCTCTTTCTCTCTCTCTCTCTCTCACACACACACACACTGTCTTTCTGTTTCTTCATCTATGTCTTTCTCTCTCTCCTTGACTATCTTTCTGTTTCTCTCTCTCTCTCTCTCTCTCTGTCTTTCTGTCTCTCTTACTGTCTTTCTGTTTCTCTCTCTCTCTCATTGTCTCTCTGTTTTTGTCTCTGTGTCTCTCTGATTGTCTTTCTAGCTCTTTCTGTCGCTCTCTCTCCCTTTCTTGATCTCTCTCTCTTTCTCTCTCTCTCTCTCTCTCTCTGTCTCTCTGTTTTTGTCTGTCTCTCTGACTGTCTTTCTCTGACTCTCTCTCTCTCTCTCTCACACACACACACACTGTCTTTCTGTTTCTTCATCTATGTCTTTCTCTCTCTCCTTGACTATCTTTCTGTTTCTCTCTCTCTCTGTCTTACTGTCTCTCTTACTGTCTTTCTGTTTCTCTCTCTCTCTCTCATTGTCTCTCTGTTTTTTTCTCTGTGTCTCTCTGATTGTCTTTCTAGCTCTTTCTGTCGCTCTCTCTCCTTTTCTTGATCTCTCTCTCTCTTTCTATCTATCTCTCTCTCTCTCTGTCTCTCTGTTTTTGTCTGTCTCTCTCTGACTGTCTTTCTCTGACTCTCTCTCTCTCTCTATATATATATATATATATATCTGTCTTTGTGTTTGTCTTTCTGTTTCTCTTTCTCTGCCTCTCTCTCTCTGTCTGTCTGGCTCTCGCTTTTATTCTCTCTTTGTCCATTTATCTGTTTCTCTGTTTCTTTCTCTGTCTCGCCTTGTGTCTGTCTGTCTCTCGCTCTCTCTGTGTCCCTTTTGTTTGTTTCTCTATCTCGCTCTCGCTCTCTCTCTCTCTCTCCCTTGTTCTGTCTAGCATAATTATTTTACAAATCTCAGCTTACGCAGAAAGAGAGCAAAATAATTACGTAAATAAAATAAAATAAATAAAGTAATGTTGAAGGGTGATGCGAAATGAGATGACCCCTGTTCTTCCATAGATGTCAAATAAATGTCAACCAAAAAAATCTCCACATGTTGTTAAGAATTACTTTGTTGAACGACACCATATCTTAAAAATGTGATTATTATTAGTCTTGGATTACTTGCAGTGTCTGCCTGACAAGTCCCTCCCTCTGAACGAGCAGTCACAGTAGAATCATTACCCAGTCCTACCTGCGCCTGTCTCGGGTTACAAACATTTGTACAACACAAATTTCCAAACAATTACGTTCCATAGCCTCCTTGCGTAGCTCGATGTGTCTGCATTCATGTAGCTATGACCTTCATGGTACGGCCGATCCTACTCTACTGACCAATCAGATTTAAGCACAGTAATGACCACGCTGTAGTATGATCTGGAGATAGTATAAAGATTTTTAGTGACCGATCGTATTGCTTACAAGGCCGTGTTTTCACGTTCTCTTCAGGATCAGTCACTCAAACAAGCTGCTGTTTGTGATGATACTGAACACCGCACTAGCTGCATGTCCTAACCTATGACATTCCTGTCTTTGTTTAATCTGCTCACTCTTACATACCGCTTTTGTGAAGAAAGCACGTACAAGGGCACATACCACAGATAATCACTTCTAGCAACAAAGATCATGTCTTTCATTAGTTATATTAGTTTAATAATAGGGCTTATTAGGCTAACTTCTAATTATCTTAAGCAGTTGTATGAGTGCAGTGGGAGCGCATCACAGCAACAAGGTGCTGGGTTCCGTTCCCGGGTTTGGGGGCGTTTCTGTGTGGAGTCTGGATTTTCTTCCTGTTCTTTGCGTGGGTTTCCTTCGGGTACCCTGGTTTCCTACGACAGTCCAAAAACATGCACAGTAGGCTGATTGGCTGATCCAAAATCGCCCCTAGGTATGAGTGTGAGTGTGAATGGTTGTGTGTGTGTTGGACCTGCGATGGCCTGGCGAGCTGTTCAGGGTGTACCCTGCCCTCGCCCAGAGTCGGCTGAGATGGGCGCCAGCCTCGGCGCCCCTAATTAGGATTAAGCGGCTTAGAAAATGAATGAATGAATATTTGAACATCATAAAATTTTCACCTAATAAAACAGCTTTTTATTTTTCCGCACAGCGATGGCCTGGCGAGGTGTCCAGGGCGTACCCCGCCCTCGCCCAGAGTCGGCTGAGATGGGTGCCAGCCTCCGTGTGGCCCTAATTAGGATTACGCGGTTCAGAAAATGAATGAATGAATGTTTCCACACTGGCAACAGCCATATCTGCAGGCATTTTGTTACGTAGGTACATCCGTCCATCCGAGCCTTTGTTTTCAACCTGATACCTCAAAACCAGTTTGAGGGATTTTCTTTAATCTTTGTGCACATGTCCATCTTGACTCAAGGGTAAACTGATGAGATGTTTAAGGTCATGGGTCAAAGTTCAAGGTCACTGTAGCCTTGTTGTGTTTTATTCTTGTGAACGTGATATCTTAAGAATGCTACGAGGACTTTTCTTCAAACTCTGCACAAATGCTCACCTTGACCTAAGGATGAAATGATTAGCTTTTGGAGGTCATAGGCCAAAGGTCAAGGTCACTGGAATGTTTTGTGTGCCATTCTTGTGAGCGTGATACCTTGAAGATGCTATGAGGAATTTTCTTTGATCTTTGCATAACAGTCCACTCTGACTTAAGGATGGACTGATTGGATTTTGAAGGTTATAGGTCAAAGGTCAAGGTCACTGCAGCCTCATGCCTCATGTGGGCCATATTTGTGAACATGATATCTTAGGAATGCTTTAAGGGATTTTCTTCAAACTTTGCACAAATGCTTATCAACACTCAAAGGTTCAAAGATTTTGGAGGATAAACTTTTTCTCTTAAGGTATGTGTGATATCTTTGACAGACTGTGTAATTTTCCAATGATTTAAATATAACACACTTAAATGATTCAATTCCGCAGTCTATATCAGTAGTTCTTGTGTTCAAAAGGAAGAGTAGATTTAGGATATATTCAGTACCCCCCCCCCACCCCCCCTCCTGCCATATCCTCTGTCAGATAATGGGGCTGCATGAGCATTGGATCATTGTGCAGCAGCTTTATAATGATCAGGTTTTTCAGTTTCGGGTCTGAAAGCTCTCAGCATGCTGGAATTTCTAGGCTCACGTTTTTTTTTTTTTTTAACATTAACCTTCAACCTTCTCCAAATCATTCTTACAAATGCAAAGAAAGGAGTCGGAGTGTCCAAAATGCTACTCAGATGGTGCATGTTGTTCATTTAAAGCGTCACTGATTGGTAGAGAGACAAATCAGCTGTGTGTGTGTGTGTGTGTGTGTGTGTGTGTGTGAGAGAGAGAGAGAGAGAGAGAGAGAGAGTTGAAATGTGAATCTGCCTCTGGAGCAGTGACAGCTGGCACCCAGCGGTGAGAGAAGCACATGAAAGCTAGTGTATTTTTTAGGCCGTGTGTCAGACATGTCAAGTCTGTATTTGTGTATTTGTATTTGCTGTATAACTGTTGACTGCTGACACTGTAATGAAAGTCTTTTGAATTAGGAGAGCATTATTTGGAAGCATATTTCATATTCGTGAATTTCTATAGATAAAGCTAAGTGAGGGCGCCACTGTGGCGCAACGGTTAGCATGTCCGCCTCACAGCAAGAAGGTCCCGGGTTCGATTCCTGGGATCGGAGTGTCGCTGT
This sequence comes from Neosilurus hyrtlii, assembly GCA_028564935.1. Taxonomy (NCBI): domain Eukaryota; kingdom Metazoa; phylum Chordata; class Actinopteri; order Siluriformes; family Plotosidae; genus Neosilurus; species Neosilurus hyrtlii. Next base: position 5,844 of record JAOUQZ010043575.1, on the reverse strand, counting down.
GTGGAGTTTGAATGTTCTCCTCGTGCTTGCGTGGGCTTCCTCCGACAGTTCGAAAACATGTACGGTAGGCCGATTGGCTGTTCCAAATCACCCCTAGGTGTGACGGTGAGTGTGAATGGTTGTGTGTGTTAGCCCTGCAATGATCTGGCGAAATGTTCTGGGTGTACCCGCGTTCGACTCGAGGTTCGGCTAAGATGGGCACCAGCCTCCCCGTGACCCTAATAAGCATAAGGTGGCTTAACTGATATAGCCATGAGTGTCTTCCGCCTCACAACAAAAAGGTTCTGGGTTCGAGTCCCGGCCTCGGTGACGGCGTTTCTGCGTGGAGTTCACATGTTCTCTCTGTGCTTGTGTGAGTTTCCTCTGAGTGTTTTTATCTCGATTACAAGAACAGGAGTGTATCACATTCAGTCAGTTATCAGTCAGTCATGTTCTTCCGCTTGATACGGGGGTCTAAGCAGTGCCTAAGCACTGGGGTTCAGACGGCCCTCTTCCCAGCCACTTCCTCCAGTTCTTCCGGGGGACACACCGAGGCGTTCCAGGACTAGCCGAGAGACATAGTCCCTCCAGAAAAGTCTCCTGTGATGGTGTATAGACTTCACTCATGAGGAGACGGGTGCATGGATGTAAAGGAGGAGGTCTGTTTTGTTGAAGTAATGGTTCACTATGTAATTAGAAGCCAGGGATTCATCTCGCTACAAGCAAGGTCGGAGGCCCTTTTTTTTTTTTTAACAAGGCTCACTTTCGGAAACGCGAGAGCTCCGTGCTGTTAGACAGATGTTTCCAGCTGCATGGTTTTAGAGATCAAGCAGACCCTGTAGTGTTTTTGATGGCTGAGGTATTAATGGAACTAAACCCGAGGACAAAATCAATAGTCACTCAAGGCCACAGAAATCTGTGATTTAGGTTTAATGGAGTGCTTTTAGAGCAAGCTGAGACAGATTACAGACGCTGTCAGCGAGGCTTCACACTGAGCTGACAAAACAGGAGTCTATGACAGAGCCACATCACTCATCTATTACTATCACTCACTTATTTACCGCGGGGTGCAAAAGGCGGGGTACATCCTGAACAACTCACCAGACCATCACAGAGCAAACACACACACACAACCATCCACACCCACACTCACAGCCATTTACTGTGTATGTCCTTGGACTGTCCGAGGAAACTGGAGGAAACCCATGCAAAAACGAGGAAACTCTGCAAACTCCACACAGAAGCGCCTTCGGAGAGCCCAGGACTCGAACCCAGGACCTTCTTGCTGTAAGGTAAACCAGAGGCGACCATAGCCAGGTAAAGCATAGGTCTCACATAGCCGGAGATCCGTAGGGATTAATACTGCAGACGTTCCGTGACCTTTCGGGCAAATATTGGAGGCAGATTTCGTTCGCAGAAATAAAGGCAGTTGTCGGAGAAGCGTACGCATCTTGGTTGCAGACATCTCAGCCATCATGTCTACCATTTTAACCTCCAGGAAAATCTACAGGAACATTCGGTAAGCCGTGAAATCCTCACGGATGCCTGCATGGTTAAACTGATTTGCCGCTTGACCCATGGTTAATTTCAACGTGATTCAACTTTCCTTGAATGGAAGCCACGCCCTCCCAGAAAGCAAGGCAGCTCCCTGGCTCCCAAGTGTTCTGACGGAAGTGCCTGGGATGATGCTGGATGATTCCTGGAAGGGCAAAAATTGCCTACCATGACGTACTGTTCAGTCATTCCGGTTACGTGAGACCACGTGTATTCAGGGGTGGCCTAACGCACTCTGAGAGAAAGCACTATCTGCCCTTTTGTACGAATGAACTCACAGACGCCCATGATTAGCTGGTGATCGCTGTGAGCATGTGCCACCCTTCCCTCCCATGAGAGCCTGTCCAATTAGCTCCCATTGACTCCCGTTCGCGGATGGCTCGTATCTGCGAGCTCTGGGTTGATAGCAAGACTACGTTCTTTATGAACACTATGAATACAAAAATGTTTACAAAACTACAAAATAGCAACTTGTATATTATGTGTATGTGAATGGCTGTCTGTCTCTCTGTGTTGGCTCTGCGATAGCCCGTGTCCTGTCCAGGGTGTACCCCGCCTCTCGCCCAATGCCAGGCGCAATCCCGCTACAGCTTCCTGGCAACCTGTAATGGATAAACAGTATAAAAAAATGGGGGAATGAATTGGTGTAGGTGTGTGACAGAGAGCAGGAGTACTATGATAATAAAGGGCTGGAGTCGTAGCTGAGCTCGAGAGAGCTTTTAGTGTCACCGTGGTACCTTTTGAGATACACTTTGATATGGAAATTGGTGTGTGTGTGTGCACATGTGTGTGTGACAGACAGTGTGTGACTCTTTTGTTCTGTGTTGGCTACAGTGTTTTTCAAAAAGTGAGCTTTTTCCTTACAGCGAACCCCCCCCGCGTGGGACGGTCCATGTGAACGGAGCACCATAGTCGTGGAATATGGCTTTAATGGTTGTCCCGTGTCCGTCCCGTGTTCATGCATTGCTGTTTAGAACTAACCCCTCGACATCATGTTGGATGGCCATCCCGTGCACGTGGGTCGCTGAGTTGATGCTAATTGGCTGTTATGCATTTCTGAGTTGCATGACAATGGTTGGCAAGGACGTGTTAACACCCAAACCCAGATATGGCCATATCATGCTTCACATGTCAGAACAGACAGACTAGAAAAGCATTTGTATTGAACTGACTGAGAGAAACAGAAAGCTGTCGCTCAAAGTGGGGGGAAAAAAAAAATCCCCCGCTGTCTCGTAAAGAGCAGGAGTACCAGGACTGAGTCTGATGTGAGGTAGACGTGTGACGTCTGTGAGTGCAGGTTGACCTAGTAAGAAAGGTTTTATTGCGTGGCACAGTGGTTAGCACGTCCGCCTCACAGCAAGAAGGTCCTGGCTTTGATTCCCGAGCTCGGGGCGTTTCTGTGTGGAGTTTGCATGCTCTCCCCTTGCTTGTGTGAGTTTCATCCGGGTACTCCGGTTTCCTCCCACAGTCCAAAAACATGCTCATTGGGCTAACTGGCTGTTCCCTAGGTGTCAGTGTGAATGGTTGTGTGTGTGTGTTGCCCCATGATAGTCTGGCGAGCTGTTCAGGGTGTACCCCACCCTTACTCAGAGTCGGCTGAGATGGGCACCTATTTATACTGGGTGGATAGAGGCACACTTGTGGTTGAGACCAGGGGCCATAGTACAGGGGGGTCTAACGGGAATTCTAACCCACGACCTCTCGATCATGAGCCCAGCACCCTAACCACTACGCCACCGGAGAGAAGATCCAAACTTCACACAGAAACGCCCTCGCTGAGCCCGGGGCTCAAACCGATGACCTTCTTGCTGTGAGGCAGACATGCTACACCTGCCAACAGGGATGCAGGAAAATCCTTTTTTGGACATGATACAGTTATAATAAGCAGCAGGGTGTCATGGTGGCGTAGTGGTTAGCATGTCCACCTCCAAGCAAGAAGGTCCTGAGTTTGAGTCCCGGGCTCTGTGACAGTATTTCTGCGATATAGAGTTTATATGGAATATGAAGTGTACTCTTTTTAAATCCACTTTTGTTATTCTAAGTTTGGGAAAACTTAAAGAAAAAAACTTTTGAATCAGTACAATAGCCTACGGGGTAAACAGTTAGTCACTCCTGCTGTTATCAGATACATCAGTTGTATGTCATAGGCCTCGCACAGCAGCAGTGTAGTGTGCAGAGTTGGGTTTGGAGCACAGCCCAGAGCCGTTCACGAGAGGTCTGACTCATTCAGACCCGAGCGGTGAGCTCTGAACACGACACTGAGTCTCATCAGCACAGCCTCTTCTACAGTACTAGAGCTAATTCCTTCTGCTGATAGCTCCTTCTTTCTCCAGCGATGTCTATAAGAGCCGTCTGGCTCTTCACCGACCGGAGCTGATCTGCTCGGCTTCACTTTCTGATAGATACAATCCAGGGCGTGTGGAGAGGATACTCGAACAAAAGCGGGTTTCAAAGCTTTAACTTTAATTTGCATTTGAGAGCATGAACAAGAAACTTTTCTCTTCTTTCAAAGTTTAAGTCTGTTTTTATTCTGCTCTATACTGATGGATGGAAGTCAGTGCTCTGAGAGAGCGAGAGAGAGAGAGAGAGAAAGCGAGAGAGAGTGAGAGAGAGAAAGCGAGAGAGACAGAGATAGGGAGGGAGAGAGAGAGAGAGGGAGAGAGAGACATACAGAGATCGAGAGAGAGAGATTGAGAGGGAGACAGACATATATATAGAGCGAGAGAGAGCGAGAGAGAGAGAGAGACTTATGTGTATATACTGTATATCGAGAGAGAGAGAGAGAGAGATCGGGAGAGACAGAGATGAGGGGAGAGAGAGAGAGAGAGAGAGAGAGAGAAAGGGAGAGAGACTTATGTGTATGTATATATCTAGAGAGAGAGAGAGAGAGAGGGACAGAGATAGGGAGAGAGAGAGACATACAGAGATCGAGAGAGAGAGAGATCGAGAGGGGGGGGCAGACCTTGAGAAACCAGAGTACCTGGAGGAAACCCAACAGTGAACAGTGAAAACATGCAAACTTCACACAGACATGACTTTGCTTTTTTTGTAAGAATTTGAACGTTTTTCTCCACCAAAACTGATTTTAATGGACTATTTTGAGGAACAGGCCTTCAGCTTGCTCCATGGTAACCAGTTAGCTCTGTGCTAACCAGCTCAATTTCCAGACACCTCGTGAGCACATACACAGCTCATGGTTGTGGAATAACTTAATTATCCGGAGTGGATAATGCTTAAGTCTTGATTTAGTTTGCTTTTCATGTTCCCATGTAGAATATTCGAGAAGTATGATGGTGTAGAGGTTAGCATGTCCGCCTTAAAGCAAGAAGCTCCTGGGTTCTAGTCCCTGTGCTTGTATGGGTTTCCTCCAGGTACTCTAGTTTCCTCCTACAGTCTAATGAATTGGATATTCTCAATTGCCCCTATTTGTGAGTGGTTGTGTGTGTGTTGGCCATGAGGTGGTCTGGTGGGCTGTTCAGGGTACACATCCCGTTTGCCCAGTGTTGGCTGTGATAGACTCCAGCCTCTCCGGGAGTCAACTAGGATTAAGCAGAATGCTATTCTGCGACATCCACCTCACCTTTGCTGAATAATTTCTGATTATCTGAAGGAATTGTTACTTTTACTGATTGCACACTTTATCTTTTTCTTTATAAATGGATTTATTTTTTTGTTCGGTGATGAACGCAGACGCGAGTCATTTTAGAGCAGCTCTTATCCCGCTTAGTCATGTTAATTCATAGCTGACTGATTACAGGAAAATGTTGCTCGCTTCTGATTCAACAGAAACCTGTTGTTTGGCGTGAGCTGCCGCTTGTTTGAAGTTGACGTCTGTGTGATTTATTGTCATTACGAATAATGATACCTGACGGTGTTCTGTGTTCTATTATTCACCATAGCACAAAAACACCTGAAACAATACATCAAACTTAACACCGGTACATCCTGAGTGCTATTACAGGGTGTATTACAGCTCTGTATTGTGGGTAACTAGAATGAATGAATGGTAAAAATTATTTTACATTTTACTGATCTTTAGATCATTTTTGTTAGATTTAAAACCACAGATCACATCTCCACCTGTGAGTTTTTTTAATGTAGAGATTAGCTGATTTAAACAGGTTGAAGGCGGGGCTCCTTCTACAGGTATTGTTCATCCTTACAGCATAATTTGCGCGTATGTAATATGTTTAGGTGAAACAGACGCTTATTTTAAAAGAAATTACCATCAAATGCTTCCTTCGCAGGGTGGCAGGTCTCTCCCTTAGAGATAGGGTGAGAAGTTCTGTCATCCGGGAGGAACTCGGAGTA
>JAOUQZ010043574.1:0-12841 GCA_028564935.1 Neosilurus hyrtlii | reverse complement strand
CAGACCTGGGTGAGCATGTAGAGTGAGGGAGCGACAGCATCCCAACGCCACAGTTTACCAGAACTCTCTATGCCTGACAGGTTTTTGGTGGGAACTCTCAAACGCCATCTATGTGTCCTACATATATCAAAATGAATTCATTTTAATAACGTGTTTATAGAAGGGAATAAAAATGAGGGAACCAAACACGCAATCCTAGTCTCGACATGTAAAGTAGCCCATGTAGAACACGCAGCTTTAGAGAACATTTCAGTAACACAGGAATATCATCATTATTTATTTATTTATTTAACCTCCTTAATGATGACGTCACATCATGTGACCCAAGTATTGTACGCCTCTTTTTTCTTCCCTAATTTTAGTAGTGTCCATTTCCAACCCAAGCCTTCCCTATCACATGACCCCCAGCAACCAGGGAGGGGCGTAAGCATGAAAAAAAATGCACCTTTTTCGAGATCTTCAATCTTCAATGAATAGCACAGGGTTCCCATGTGTACACCTACACCCGAAAGATAGAGGGACGGTGGATGGAGGGATGGACAGATGTACACTATAGGTTTCATTAAGAAAAAACAAAACAAAACAAAAAAATTCATAACTCATGAAGGGAAACACCTACTGCAACCAAACATGGGCAAGTTATTCGAAAATCCGAAATCATATTTGTTTGGCCTGGCGAGTACAATTGCATATAAGGAAAATTATCCAAAATGTCTTGATGTTCCAAAAGCAATTCGTTGGTTACACACTTTTTTCCTTTTCAGTGGTGCTCCGCCCATGCTCCCTGGCATTGTGTTAACACACAACAGGTAAACAGGTAAAACCTCTGCTTTTACAGAGGTGGCCACACCTGCTGATGATTAGGTAATCAAGTGTATTAGATTTTGGATGATGATTACCTTCATAAATTCATTTTCTGAACCGTTTAATCCTGATTAGGGTCGCTGTGAGGCTGGCGCCCATCTCAGCCAACTCTGGGCAAGTGCAAAGTACACCCTGGACAGCTCGCCAGGCCATTGCAGGGCAGAAACACGCTGACGGCTATGCAGCTACTCTTGACGAGAATCAGCAGTGGTTCTTTTACAGACAGTGAGAGACACGGCCGGCATTTGATAACCCAGTTAGCTACACTGGGGAATGATGATTACCTTCTTAATTAAAATGAAAGCAGTAAGGGTGTACTTAATTTTTTACCCCTGGTTTCTGCATTCTGGATTTTTTTTCTGATAAATGAATAATGCCACAGTGAAATATGTCATGACGTGGCATGCTGGCATAGTATTTAGCACATCCACCCACAACAAGTAGGTCCCGGCTTCGAGTCCTGGGCTTTGAGAAGTTTGCATGTTCTCTCCATTCTTGGGTGGGTTTCCTCCGGGTACTCTGGTTTCCTCCCAGTCCAAAGACATGCACGTTAGTTGAGCTGTCTGTTCCACATTGCTTCAAAGTGTGAGTGTAAATGGTTGTGTATGTGTTGGTTCTGCAATGGTCTCACGAGTTGTGTGTACTGGAATCAAATATGACATGACTACTGACCCAGTCTGCAGTAATAATCAGGCGTGAGGTCCGGGAGGAGCTGAAACAGGAAAAAACAAAAACAGCGACAGGGAAGCAGATCCAATGACTTTCTTACACTTTTCAGAGAGAAATTCACCCGCACTGTGCCTCACAGCTCTTATTATTAAATAAAAAATGTAAATGCCATGAATCCATCTGAATTTGTATTCCCCGACCTTTCTAATTCTTCTCCCGTCCCGCTGTAGGGAAAAACTTTCAGGATAATCTACCTAATGTGATTTATATGGGAAGACGTTGCTGTGTTTTTGGTGTGTGGTAGAGGAGATACCCTGAATGTTTTCAGACTTACATCATGTAAGAACATTGATTAAAAAGCCCTGAAGCACTTCAGGCGAAAATAAATGAGCCAAAACTGTTTGTATGAAGTGGTGTAGTATGAAATTGAGAGCTCTCCTTCATACACTATCGGCTCATCGACCACACAGGCGTCCGCTGTGATATTTTGGTCAAAGGCGAATGCTGTATATTCTGTAGGGTACAGGGTTCAAAGTTGTATGGTTTCATTTGAAATGAGAATAATTTGTAATGTAATCACAGTGCTATTAATTGGTTACATTAGAAGACAATTTTTGGGGGGGAAATACAAGTAAAATGAAATGAATGAAAAAAATTACGTAGGATCAAGTGAGATTTTTTAAGCTGCTGAATAATGCAGGTGAAAATGAATGACGAAAGAAAGAAAGAAAGAAAGAAAGAGAGAAACAGATTAATTATTTAATCAATAGTCAGCACAGTGGTTGGGTTTGATTCCTGGGCTCAGGGTGAATCTGTGTGGAGTTTGCATGCTCTCCTCGTGCTTGTGTGTTTCCTCCGGTTTCCTCCGGGTACTCCGGTTTCCTCCCACAGTCCAAAAACATGCACAGGCGTAGGCTAATTGGCTGTTCGAAATCACCCCTAGGTGTGAGTGTGTGTGGAAATGGTTGTACATGTGTTGGCCCTGCGATGGCTTGGCGAGTTGTCCAGGATGCCCCCCACCAATGTCGGCTGAATACTGTTTATTTGTTTTTTTAATTAAAGTAACTTTACATGGGGTGGACAGCATGGTGGTGTAGTGGTTAGCTCTGTTACGCTGGTACCAATAACTGATAGACCCAAATGCAGGACAGACACAACAAGATAAGGTGCAAACAGGGATCCTTTATTAGGAACAAGGCTAACGTGGTACTATGAAATGTCGGCTGGATCGTAGTGCGTACACTGAGATATGTCCTCTCTCTATGACGGCACAAGACGGTCTGGCACGGGAACAAGGAATAGCGGGTCTTTTATCCTGCGACGGGAATGAGGAACAGGTGGGATAATCAGGGCGGAGCCTGTAATCAGAAAACACACACAGGAGAGGAGAGAGCAGATCAAACAGACAGACATGACCTAAATCCTACGGCGGGACCTCACAAGCTCATCCATCTTGACAGCAAGAAGGTCCTTGGTTCGAGTCCCGTGCTTGGCTGTGTGGAGTATGCATGTTCTCGCCGTGCTTCCGTGGCTTTCCTTTGGGTACCAAAGACATGAGAGTGATTGGTAGTGTGTGTTGGCCCTGTGATGCTCTGGCAAGCCATTTAGGGTGTACCCTGCCTTCGCCCAGCTTTTTATTATTTTTTTTTGCTTATAGGATTAGGTGATTCAGCAAATGAGTATCCGAGATGGAATGTTTTTCAATTTAGGGACATACACTGAACCTAAGGTGGTAACAAAGGTCAGTTTATTTATTTATTTATTTATTTATTTTAATATTTCAAAGGCATTACAGTGACCCGTCAGCGCTATGTCCATGCATGTACTGTACCTGTAGAATAAATTGAATGTAATGTGTACCTAATCTATTGTCTGGACATTAAAGCTTCAGTGCTTGTTAATGAAATAATAATAATAATGCTGGATCAGACATTATTTTTGGTATATACTCTCTTTCTTTGTCTCTCTCTCTCTCCATCAACGAGTCATATTTTCTACCATAATCTCCTCCGTTCACAGGTTTCCAATCTCTTTTATACTGGTGCACGTGGACGTCTCGCTTCGATTCTGACCACCAGTCTTCAACAGGGTCCAATTTCAGAGACTGAGGTGGTCATAAAACCATCAAAACATTGATTTTGTATCCCGCGGCCATTGCAGCATCGATCTGGGTGTATGCTCTGGGTCAAGATCTGTCTACAGCTAAAGAGCTCCTGTCAGAGATAACCAGATTTGGGTTAATATATCTTTACAACAGCTCCTGAACCAGTAAGTGCATTACGCTCTGATGTTTTTCATCTGCTGCAGACTTCCTGAATGATGCTGTGTTCAAATGCTTGTGTACGGTATATCACACTACAGCGATACAGCATTCTCAAATCTGATTGGTCGGAAAGTGTTGATTGATATTGTATATGACAGGGTTCTGGCTGCAAATCACTTGGTTAGAGTAACGCTCTCATCTAATAGCTTGCAATTTAGCATAGTCTCTTCAATTCAGCTGCCAAAACGTCAGATATATATGCAGTGACTGTCCGAAATACTCGTCTATATTTGTTAGATAACCTTTTAACTTGCAACTTAAGAGGAATTAATCCTCCCAAAGTCCAAAAATATGCACAGTAGTAATTGGCTGTTCCAAATCATCCCTAGGTGTGTGAGTGAGCGTGAATGGTTGTATGTGTTTTGGCTCTGCAATGGCCTGGAGAGCTGTGCAGGGTGTACATCACCTGTGCTCGGAGTCGGCTAATATGGGCGCCAGCCTCCCTGCGGCACTAATTAGGATTGTGCGGCTTAGAAAATGAATGAATGGATTTTCTTCTATTTAATACAGATTTTCACGAACGCCACGTTTCTTGTGTAAATGCTCCTGTTTACTAATAAATATGTGCCTATCCAGCTTAATAAACGAGCCCCATTGTGTGTAACAGAGCATGAATCAGTGTGACAGGACACACTTATCGAGCTCCTCCTATGGGCTGTAACAGTTTATGAGTTGATTATGACATGCAGTGGCACCCAACCACGTGAATAATAAATCACACGTCAGTCTGAATCAAACACATTGCTTCCTTATACACAGCAGTAATGAACTAGCGCTGAGATGAAGCAAGGACCACTACACTCACCTGTCTCGAAGGTTAAGTCCCTAATAAAAAGATAGAAATAAATTTGCCTCACCTCTGTACTAAGCTCAACTGATCCTGCCAGGGAAAATCCCAGTAAGTGAAAGTAATTTGTCACCTTCCAGTCTTGCAGGATCCTGCTGCTTGAATTTACTTTTAATTGAATATCGATTTGTTTGTTTCGCTCTATTTTAGTGGGAATTCGATTAAATATTTTGCTCAGAAATGTTAGACTGCCCCAGGCGTTTAGTGTCTCCAATCCGGCATTGAAAGAGATCAGATTTTAAGTAAATCCTTCACTGACGAATGTAATACCAGCTTACACAAACATTTGTAAATGCTGCTGTTTTGCTTGTCAAACATTTGGAGAAGTTTGCACTTAGCTGACAGCGATTCACATCCCTGAATGTGTGAATGTTAGAGGATGCCAGCTCCGATTGGCACTGCTCCCCGTGTGGACCCAAGTGTGAAGGACTGGAGTTTAAATTAGAGCTTATGCACAGAAAAAAGAAAAAAATAAAATAAAAAAAATAAATATATATATATATATGTATATTGAGAAAGACAGAGAGAGAAATTTACACATTATACAAACAGCTTTTAAAGCACCCCCCCCCAAAAAAAAATAAATAAATAAATAATATATATATATATATATATATATATATATATATATATATAGTGAGAGAGAAAGAGATTTACACATTATACAAACACAGCTTTTTAAGCACCCCCCCCACCCCCCCAAAAATAAATAAATAAATAAATCTTTCTGTGTTCCTTTGAACAAGACATCCTGCTGTTAAAATCCTTCGAACTCCTTCAGTACTTATTTGATTGCATATTGTCTACACTGGATTTTTTGTTTGTGTCGGTCTAACGTTTGCAGGATGCACTGTGTGAATGAAAGACAAAGCTGGTCAAAAATTAGAAAGCTTAGAACACAAGCATCCAAGGCTAGACAATTCACTGAGCAGAACTGAGAGAATATGAGAGAATATGCATGCACATATGCCAGTTTTCAAATACAGTACTACCCATTGCATGTTCGTTTTTACACCTCACCTCAGCGGTTATGACCGGAGGGGTATTGTCGTTGCCTTGGCGGGCGAGCAGGAGGGCAGGTGGGCAGATTGGGTGGCATGACAAAAACTTTGTCCAGGCCTTTGCTTGGCTCTTGCACATGCCAGCTTCCTGAACTTTTGCATAGGCACTGCCTATGACCTAAACCTGTGCATGGGGTAGCTAATTTGCAAATATGACCTTTGACCTTGGCACAGGGATCCTGAACATATGACGTTTGTATAGGCCATTACTCGGCTCGTATGCATGATTCTGCTTTCTGCACTTTTGCATAGACACTCCCTATGACCTAGACCTGTGTGTACGCTGGCTAATAAAATTTGTCTGAAACTGTTCGTATGGGGGATGGCTTTTGTTCTTCATGCAGTTGAGGTGTCCTGGTTGAGGGGTTATGGCGTTGTATAAAACGGCTCTGTATCTTTGCTTATGTACACATCCGTCTCTGTTAGTCGCTTGATGGACTACAGGTGAGGACAGCTTGTGCACTGCTCGATAAGCCTCCTGGTGTATGCAGTATGTGCGCTGTAGTTCTTCTGCCTCGGAAACCCAGGACCAATCACCATGAAGCTTGTGCAATACTGAAGAATAAGGCTCAGCTGCACCAAATATGGAGGGAAACTGTGACAGCGGTGGCACCAGGGTTCGGAGTTTGTGTCCATCTGTCCCTCTGTCATGATGTCCTGCTAGTTTGTCACATGACCTGAACACTCTAGGACAACATTACCTAATGATTGACTTACACCAGGGACGCCTAAACTTATCCGCAAATGGTCGGTGTGGGTGCAACTTTTCACTTCAACCAAGCAGTAGCTCCACTTTCCACCTGTTTCTCCTGTCACTGATCTCAAAAAGAAAAGACTGGATTGCACATTAGTGTTTAAATTTTGAAGCCAGGTGACAGCCATCTTGGTGAGACCACTTTACAGTAAAAAGTTGCACTCGAATAGCATGAAAATATGGGAGAATGGAAACATTACATCCAAAATATATCATTTTAATTTTAATTTTTAAATTTTTGGCCAAATTACAGGTGGGAAGAGCTCATTTTTTTTTCCAATTAATTACAAATATTAAAAAAATTATTGGTAAAGTTATATGAATTTAAGGTATCCTGACCCTCAGCAGTAAAATTTTCTTTTCTTTTCTTTTTTTTGTTTTGTTTTTGTTTTTGTTTATTTTAGATCAGTGATTGAAACACGTGGAAGGTGTGGCTACAACTAGGTTGGAGTGAAAACCTGCACCCACATCGGCCCTTTGCGGATAAGATTGGACATCCCTGACCTACACAAACTACTGAGAGGCACAGAGAGGGCTGCTAGCACCCTGGGACATTTACCTGCAGAGCTTTATACACTGTTCTAGATTGTACTTACTATCTATCTATCTATCTATATATCTGTCTATCTATCTATCTATCTATCTATCTATCTATCTATCTATCTATCTATCTATCTCTCTATCTATCTTCCTATCTATCTATCTATCTCTCTATCTATCTCTCTATCTCTCTATCTATCTATCTATCTATCTATCTATCTATCTATCTATTCATCCATCCATCCATCTGCAGTATCTATCTATTCATGTTGTATGTCTTGTGTGTGTATGTGTGTGTGTGTTGTTTAGTTATTATTATGATTATTATGATTATTATTTTGTATGTGTGTGTGTGTGTGTGTGTGTGTGTGTGTGTGTGTGTGTGTGTGTGTGTGTGCGTGGGATGGTGGCCTGGTTAATGCAGCACTAGAGTCTTGTAAAATATTTACGCTTAGGATATTCCACATAAATAATTAAGAGGTGGTGATCTAAAACACAGCGTGTGTCATATGCAAAAGACCCAATGTGCTGACTCTAAATTTAGCTTCACTTCAAAGTGCAGCACATTTGGAGGGTTTATCTTTAAGTTCCTATTTTATATATGTATTATACGAGCACTAAACTGCAAGATAAGGAAAAAAAGAAAAGTACAGTTTTTCACCTAATGTGCTGTTTTTATTTAACCTCAAAGAACTGGCTCATAATAATAATAATAAGAAGAAGAAGAAGAAGAAGAAGATGAAGAATAAAGTATGATGTGGTTTTAAGTGAGCTGATGAACTCTAATGAGACATTTGTAGCATACAGTATCCACTGCCCGGCCAAAAAAAAGGTCCTGCACTCTTTATTTGATTGGAGAGCATTTATCCTAAAAAACAGCATGTAATCTCCATGGCACTCCATGGCTCCAGTTTGTCCGGTTGAGGCTCAGCAACGTTAATGTGCCACTAAAATGAAGTCAGCTGATGATCTGAATGTAGTGAATAAGCAGGTTATCACATCATCTTCTCACATATTCTTCTCTGATTTCACGAATATAAAATGGGGACTCAAATAATGACCGAGTGGTTCAGGGAGCACGAGGAATCATTTTCACATATGTATCTGCACCCCAGAGTCCTGACCTTCATCCTATTGAAAGTTTTGGGAATGTGCTGGAGAAGACTTTATGGAGGGGTTCAGTTTTTCCCTCATCAGTTCAAGACGTCGGTGAGAAATGACCAAATACGTTACACAATTATGGTGCATGACCACCAACCGTGCAAATATTCAAGGCAAAAATGGTAAACCGGCTTTGCCCGGCGACAGTTTGCACTGCCTTTCCGCCATCTTGTTTAGCTAGTTAGTAATATTTACAGAAAAGCACTAAACCGTTAAAGCTTAATTCAATTTTTTTCACTATTTATGCTGTTGTAAACCCCATTTGAATGCGAGTAAAAGGTGACACAAAGCTCCACGAGGAACAGTGATGTCCTATCTGGCACTTGGCATGCTGCTCGCAACAAACGAATAAGGGAAACAAGTCTAATTCTAAAGAAATAAATGTCTTTACCATCAAATATATACATTTCTTATGTTGTTTCGTACTTTTGTGGACTTTGTCTAGAATAAATCGGAAGCAGCTTCAGCGAGGAATAGCATTCAGCACCTCTGTCTGACTCACACTGGCTATGATCCGCTTTATTCCAGACACTCATTAGGCCATACTGCACTGACAACTCACTAACATTGCTCGCATAGTAACATGTCAGTCATCTTTAAAAAGATCCTTTAATTAGCTCCCGCCCCTCGATACAAGAATGGGTTCCATCCGTACACCCGTCTGTCCGTCTGTCTTTCACACTTTAGTTTCTGGACATAAGTGCTGGGCAAACATTGTGTGTAAATGACCTTGACCTACTTTTCAAGGTCACAGAGGCAAAACTGTATATTTACTAGACGTGTGCTGAAGCCGCGGCTTTCAATTTTGGTATTCTGGCTCACTACTATGAGTGCTAGGATGAGTTTGTGTGTGAGTGACCTTGATCTATTTTTCAAGGTCACAGAGGCAAAACTGTATATTAGGCTTCCGGACATTTACTTGCTGCACTCTGAAGCTGGGGCTTTCAAACTCGGTATGATTGTTCTATATTAGCAGATTATGAAGTGGTCCTTTTGACACGAGTGTCTGGAACCTTCTTCTGAAGTCTAGTACTGTTGTTAAAATTATGTGGCCCCATGCATGAAGCACACCGACAACATGCAGAAAATAAACATTTGAAGATACCAGTAAGTGAAAAGTCTGCCCTTTGTCACTGGTCCTGTTCATAATTTTATGGATAGAATTTCTAGGTGCAGCCAGGGTGTTGGGGGGTTCTGGATTGGTGGCCATAGGATCTTGTCTCTGCTTTTTGCAGATCACTCTGTCCTTTTGGCTTCATCGAGCCGGGACCTTCAGCTCTCATTGAAGTGATTTGCAGCTGAGTGTGAAGCACCTTCAAGTCATGGATCCCAGCTGGAAAAGGGTGGAATGCTCCCTCCGGGTCTGGAATGAGTTCAAGTACCTCGGGGTCTTGTTCCCGAGTGAGGGAAGGATGGAGCAGGAGATCCACAGGTGGAGCTCGGAGTAGAATCGCTGCTTCTCCGCGTTGAGAGGAGCCAGTTGAGGTGCTAGGTGGTAGAATGCCTCCCGAACACCTCCCTGGTGTGGTGTTTTGGGCATGTCCAACTGGGAAGAGACCCCGGGGTTGACCCAGAACACGCTGGAGGGACTATGTCTCTCAGCTGTTCTGGAAACACCTCGGTGTCCCTGGAAGAGCTGGAGGAAGTGGCTGGGGAGGGGACGTCTGGAAGACGGAAGAAGATGAATGAATGAAAAGAAAGTGAAAAGTGGAAAGATCAAAATGTGGTTGAAAATGAGTCACCAGCACATTTGTATGTTGGTTTTAAAGTAGTTCGAAACACGTTATAATTGGTCGCATAATGGTAAGAAACTGGACACTGAAGACGTGATAAACTGGTTGCCAGGTGGCCCCGATACTGGTGTAGAAGACATCATCAGTAGATGACGTTTCTTCCACGTGTTTATCATGTAACCATGTTATCAGGGTGTGGTCTATTTTTAATGCTAAAACAATTGTAGGATTCGTCTTTTGTATGATATGGAAAACGATTTAGATCTTGGATTCCTTCAGCCTTGGTGAATAGCACTCCCTCAATTAAATATTTTTTCCACAATGCACTGAACAAAAGCTGAATTCAAAATTGCTTAGGTAGGATGAAATAAGTGGTTACTTCTTCCTGTGCTTTCTTGAACGTGTATTGTTCATTCTCTGGTTTATTGAAGCTTTATGTTGATTCATTTATTCATTTATTTAACCCCCCCCCCCCCCCCCCCCACACACACACACACACTCACACAAATGCCTTTGAATAGTTGGAGGAAACTGGAGAACCCAGACGAAACCCATGCCAGCACTGGGAGAACATGCACACAGAAATGCCTTTGTTTAGCCCTGAACTCGAACCGAGGATTTTCTTACTATAGGCTGACATGTAAACTCTATATAACTGTGTTATATATTGTATATGTTTACTGTTAATCCAACTTGTAATTGTTTGCTCTTTTCAAGAAATGTTTTAAATGACTTAAACTGATCTAAAAGCTAGAGGAAGGGTATTAGTTTAATATTTTACTTGTAAGAGCACATAATATTACGCAACATTACCGTATCAGTAATTAAGGTTTAAGCATTATAAGTACAGGGTTTAGTGTACTTAGTGTATAACTATTAGTATTAGTGTAGTGATAAATATAGCACAGTGGTGCTATAACACAGCAGGTCCCATCAATATTGATTACTAAATCAATACAATATCGTCAACGTCGTTAAGTTTTGAGAAACGCAGTGATTGATGCCTCAGTAATAAAGCAAGCACACTCATCACTCACTCATTTGTCAAACCACTCACTTTAATTAGTGTCACAGGGAGGCTGGAGCCTATCTCAGCTGACACTGGCCAAGGGCGGGGTACACCCTGAACAGTTTGCCAGACTATCACTGGGCCATCACACACACAACCATTTACAAGACATGAACAATGTAACTAAACTCCTAATTTGAAGCTGCAGTATTCCAGAGGGGAAAAATCATTTTTTTTATATATGGTATCCAGCTAATAATTGCAAATTCTGCAAAGAAATTATATTTCTCTTAAAGGTTGTGGGAGGTGGAAGCAGAAAAAAATTTGTACAGCAGGGGAAATGGAAAAGAAATCAATTACTGCCATAGCTGGAAGCTTATTGTGAGGTGGAGTCAAAGTCAAGCTGCTACGAAAGTTTCTTTATTGAAAGAGTTTTGTTTTGTTGTTCTGAATCATGAGCCCTGTGGGCAGGTTTCTTCTGCATGTGTCACATTAATAACATTTAGATTGGGTCTTTACTTTTTTAAAAATGAGAATTGTTTTTTTTTTTTTTCAGAATTTTCCACGTTACTATTATTACATGCAAAACTTACTATAAAAAACGCACTACGAAAGATTGCTGCATTCTGGAAAGAGAAAATATCGTGAATATAGATGTATGCAATATATTGGTAGTTTATGAAGTTTATGTAATTGATTTCATATAATGATTATATGATTAAAAAAAGAAATACAGGATCATTAGGTTTTCTGTTTATTATTTACAAAACATACAATTTTACTACTACTTCTACTAATAATAATAATAATAACAATAATAACAATAATAAATTACTACTAATTTATTATTGCAGTACCATCTAACAGCAATGTCTCAACAAAAACAGCAAAGAAAAAAAAAAAAAAAAAACCTATAATGACCTGGAACTGGAACAAGAATGTGGGCATTAAGAACAGACATCGTTCCAGAAGTGGTAGGAGCTTTCGGGGTAATACAAAAGGGCTTAAAAAAACACCTACAGGACATACCCAGCAACATCCATCAGGAAGAACTGCAGAGGATCGTCCTACTGGGATCTGGCCATATAATACGTAAAGTGCTCTCCATCACTTCAAATTAATGAATTCCTAAGCCTATAGATTTTGCTCAAATGCATTTAATACTATGACTATAAACAACAACAACAACAACAATAATAATAATAATAATAATAATAATAATAATAATAATAATAATAATAATAATCATAATCATAATAATCATAATTATAATAATAATAATAATAATATTAATAATAATAAAAAGCTCAATAATTCCATCTTTTAATAAAAAATTCCAAATAAGTGTTGACTTACTAAACCTTTTGTAAGGTAAAATTTTCCTTGAACCCTACTTCATATAATATGATATCTCATGGCAAATGTCTATTTTAAAATAAAGCGAAAGAAAAAGTTGTTTTTCTCATAATTAAAACTAAAGAACTTAAACTCTCTCTCTCTCTCTCTCTCTCTCTCTCTCTCTCTCTCTCTCTCTCTATATATATATATATATATATATTGTATGTGGGAAAAATAATAGTACTACAATTTCATACCGACAAGCCTGTTTCGTGGTTGCCCACTCATCAGGGGATTTATTAAGAGCATACTTTTACCACAGTTTATATACAGTCAGCATCGTTTGAATGGTGTGCTTTAATTTATGCAGTGTGAAGTGGTTTAGGTGTTGCCTAGGAGGGCTTTGTTTCTGTGGCGGCAGGAAGACACAAGTTCGTTACGTTTACTGAGTGTTGATAGTTCAGAGTGACATATGATCAGGAACTTCTCTTTAAGACAGAGGTTGCATTTTTTACTCGAGCTGTTGTAGGGTGAGTTCGATG
>JAOUQZ010043573.1:0-12844 GCA_028564935.1 Neosilurus hyrtlii | reverse complement strand
ATATGGGTACGGGGTACATCCCTTACAGCTTGCCAGGTCATCGTAGGCAGAAGCATGCTGACGGCAATCCAATGGTCTACTCTTTTCAAACAACAACAAGGGTTCTTTTACATGCCTTTCACCACAGACAGTGAGAGATATGGCTGGTCATTGATAACCCAGATAGCTGAACTGGGGCCTAGTAGGATTATTATAAATATACACACACATACCCAACCACTCACCCAACCCACACACACACACACACACACACACACACACACAAACACACAAACAGTATTTTCTGGCTGTGCTTTGCTGATGTCAACACACCCTGCTGCACTCCACTTCTTCATTCCCTCATTTAAAAATATTTCTGATCAGGAGTCAGATCACCTTTAGTTTACCTTTTAGCTTCGTGAGATAACGGTGACAGAAATTGGATTCTTTCATGTCTGGCACAGCTTCTGTATAAAGACATCACCCCGGTATGTCACAGCGTAAAAAAAACAACTCCTCTTCTTACAGGTCGTCATTCTGTCTCCTTCATTGCTGGTGGTTACACTGGTAATGTTTCAGAGATTCAGATGAATGGTGAGTTGCATTTCTGTATCACCTGTGCACCTTATCACTGAGGAATTAACTCTATTGCAATAATACAAATTTAAAGTGAATATGCTAGGTAGCAGAATGGAGGAGTCATAAAAGTTTCTGTTTACGGGATTAAATTGACACCTGTGTTTTACACTATACAACAATGGTTGCTTTCTTTAAAATCAGGGTTTTACAAGTCATCCTGATTTTCATCATCATCATTATTCCATTTTCAGTAGTTCTCCTTAAAAGGGGCAGTAATTCATTCTGGAGAAATATTGATTATCTTTGAATATAACAGGCAAACAAATCCACACCTTCCTTCAGTGCTCATTCAGAAGCTCCATCCCACAAATGAATGGACATGTATTGCCTAGAGAACAACCCTAACAAGGTCACCTCATCATGTGTTTGCGCTGTGTACAATCACAAACACCCCCTGTTGCTGATTAGCTGGAATCGTGTTGTGTGGCTTACACTGTGCCACTTTTATTGTTTCCGTTTTACAAAAACCTGATTTTTTCAGCACATACAGAAAAGGCATCTAACATACTGTGAAAAAATATTGAGTAATCTGAGAAAAAAAAATCAGACTGGATTAGAATTGAAGACTGTACCCTTATTTTTTTACTATAGCAGAGATCCTGGATCTAGGCACATCAAATATTACTATGAATAAATGAATGAATAACTGAATAAATGAAGTTTATTTTTATTTTTGAGTTTTTAAGTTTATTTTTGTAAAAAAAAGTAAAGATTAAAGAAAATAAAAAAATTATAATAAGAAGAAAATATTAATAATAATAATAATAATAATAAAAGCAAAAACAGTAACAATAATGAAAGTAATGATAGTAATAATAACCACAATAATAATAATCACTGAGAAGTATGAAGCAAATTGCAGTTGTCAACCATAACATATTTGAAAGGAGTGGAAAGAAGAATATTCTTATTTAATTCCACCCCGTACCTATCAATTCTTTTTTGATAATAACTTACCCGCTTCCTGGTTTTCTCCCATTTTTTCACCTATCATACCTCATGACATGTTCAATACTACAAAAATGTTTTACAAGAAAAAAGAAAACATCAAGAAGGCATCACTGCACTGCTCACAGTCATCACACAATCACAATGGAAATTATTAACACTGCTTGCAACAGTAAACAAGAACAATAAAACACTGATTTTTCTCAAATTTTTTCAGATTTTTAAGCTTAAACAGTGAGTCATATGTTCACCAAGGATTAGTTACTCATAAAGTTGTTGGTTTGTTGTGAAAGTGTAACACATTGGGAGGATGATAAAAGCACATTGCTGTGGTTTAGGGAGTTAGTGCTTATGGCAAACAAAAAATGTAATTACATTGATTTTATTGAATAGCCATTTATATAAAGATGTAGGCCCCGCTTAAAAGCGCAGCTCTGAAAAAATTTACTTCTCCAGATACAAGGTTTCAATGTGAATTAATTTTGATCATTTTATATTGTCTGACAACGTTATGCTATTGAGATAAGATTCCTTTAATGAAAACCCAATATCACCAAAGGGTAGCCAGTCGCCATCCCACTGAATATCCTAAAAAGCTTGAGTCGAGGCAACTGGACTTCTTTTTGTGGTTTTTTTTGAAGACGTTTTGCTTTTAATCCAAAATGCTTCATCAATCTGGTGGAAAGTTCCAGCCTTATATAGGCTGAGGAAAAAACTTTCAAGTAACAGGCAAATTACTGTCCCTCCCATCCATTTTCTTGCTCATTAGGGTCCTTTGTCCACTAGGGTTGTTTACCTGGTCTGCATATGGGGTAGTTTGGTCACCTAAATTAAGGTGTGAAGTGGAGTTCTCTCCTCTTGGGAAGGAGATCCAGAGCTGCCTTGTAAGTGCTTGGAAGGTGAAACCTCCAAGTTAATGTCCAACATTAAACCAAGGAGGCGGTTTGAGGTTTCATCTTTCAAGCTTCAATTTAGGATTTTACTGACCTGGATGATTAAGAAGCTATGACTGACACATCCCCGTTGATTGCTCAATGTTTTTGGGTTAAAAGCCTTTCTATTCAAATGAGCAATGCATTGCGCAGCAGTAATAGTTTATTTTGACAGCTTAAAATGAAGACACCTACTGCATATGGTACATAGAATTCTGTGTGCATTGTTTAAAAAAGTGCATTTTATTTTATAGCTTGAAATAAGTACGAGTTTGGAAGGGACGAGGGAGTAGAAGAAGTTACCATTACTCAGACATTCATTCCCATTATGACGGTTATATACCTGCATAAGATGCACCACTACCACAGGGTTCTAAAGGGCATATATAAGGATGGACAGACAGAGTGTATGCACAACATCAACAACAAAAAAAAATCAGATCTATGATATGCCATTTCTTCTTAAGTGTGGTGCACGCTTCATGCCTCAAAGAGATCTACTATAATTTATTTTGATTCCTATCTGTATTTTAGAAAAGAAATCATGCCAGCATTTTGCCATATATTTTACACATAGATGGACAGATGGACAGATACATAGATAAATAAAAAAAAGGGAAATCATTCGAGAGGTCAAAGTCAACAACATGGCAACCCCAGTTATAAACCTGCAGTGTATTAAAATTTCACAGCACACATGAAAAGCAAGAGGATGGCAGTGTTTTATTTTTATTTATTTATTTTGTCCAGATAAAAGATTACTTCAGCCAGATTATAAGAAAAACTGTGCAGGTTCTCTGTAAACGGTTCATGCTGTATATTCCGAAATGCTGAAATTTTGTACTTCATATAACAGTGTGATTGGATTTTTTAAACTTGAAGAAGTAGGGGCGACACGGTGGTGTAGTGGTTTGCACGTCCACCCCACAGCAAGAGGGTTCTGGGTTCGAGTCCCCGACTCGGTGAATACATTTCTGTTTGGAGTTGCATGTTCGCGTGGGTTTCCTCTAGGTACTTTGTGTGTTTGCCCTGTAATGGTCTGGCCAGCTGTTTAGGGTGTACCCTGTCTTCGCCAAGTGTTGGCTGAGATAGGCTGCAGCCTTCCTGCAACCCTAGTAATAGGATTATATGGTTCAGCAAATAAGTGAGACGAGCGAGTATAAGTGATAACAGAAACCAACCATGAAAAGATGAAAAATCATGTCTGTAGTAAAATAACACTTATCTAATGTAAAGTTTAATCTATTTTATCCAGATTCAAATATGCATATATAACCCTCTTTATTCCTGAGGGTGTGTGTGGTATTTCGGGAATACCTCAGTAGTTAGTCATCTTCAGAATAAGCTCCTCTGATTTGAGGTTGTGTTTGTTGCCTCAGGCCTCATTGCTCCTCATATGTGGCTCCACAGCAGATGGTGTGTCACTTTTACACACATCCTCCCTCCCTCTCACTCACTCAGCTTTGTGGCTGCTGCAGTTCAGATTATCTGGGATTTCAAGGCGATCCCTGCTGCCACTCCTGAGCTCTATGTCCACACCACGCCCACCACAAAACCACAGCCTCTGTCTCAAAAGTATCTCTTATATAAATAATAAAATAAATCTGGCTGCTTGGTTTGCAGGGATGGTTTTTGTCATGCACATTTATCAAGTTAGTAAGCTGTCACTTTCAGTTAATAATAATGAATTTTCATATTAAATACTGAATTTGAATTAACAAACAAACCATAAGATATTTATAATGTTTATGTACAACTATATATATATATTTTAGAGTTTTCTTACAACTACATTTAAATAAATATACCACATAATTTTATTTATATAATGGCTGCACTACTCAAAACCCTTAAATCAGATACAGAATGCCAAGGTCATAGCACAAGGTCAGAAGAGTAAGAGAATTTATTATGCTCTGGAGTTGTTTTTTTCTGAATGACAATTCTTGACCTGACCCAACCTGTTCAATGAGCCTTAGGAGTCCATTATCTTCCAGTGAGGTAATTCTCACACATTTCTGAGCCTTTATAAATGCAAAAGTGTCTAAACATTTGTACTCCATTTAGCTTTATTACTGCACTACTTTCTGACAGTGGGCAGTGGTGGCTCAGCGGTTAAAGAGTGCCTTTATTAGTCATCCTTACAGCATAATTTGTGTGTAATGTAATTTGTTTAAGTGATACAGAGCTTATTTTGACATACAATCTGAATTCTGGAAAAGTTGGGACATGAGCCAATATTTTATTTTAACAGAACATAGATAACATAACAAATGTTTAAACTGAGAAATTTTACAAGGACACGACTCACAAAATGAGCTCATTTCCAATTTGATGCCTGCTACAGGCCCCAAAAAAGTTGCACATGGACAACAAATGGCTAAAAACGCAAAGAAGTTTAAAAACATTTAGCTGGGAGAATATATAACTAGCTAACTGAGTTAATTGATATCAGGTCTGTAACAGGATTAAGTATAAAAGGGATGTCTTAGAGAGGCAGAGTCTCTCAGAAGTAAAGATAGTCAGAGGCTCTCCAATCTGTGAAAGAGTGCATACAAAGATTGTGGAATACTTTAAAAACAATGTTCCTCAACATCAAATTGCAAAGCCTTTGCAAATCTCATCATCTACAGCGCATAACATCATCAAAAGATTCAGAGAAACTGGATATAACTCTGAGCGTAAGGGACAAGACCGAAGAGCTTTATTGGATGCCTGTGGTCTTCGGGCCCTCAGATGACACTGCATTACTTATCGGCATGAATGTGTCAGTGATTTTACTAAGTGGGCCTAGGAATACTTCCAGAAACCATTGTTGGTAAACACAATCTAGTGTGCCTACAGATGCCAACTAAAGCTCTATCATGCAAAAGGAAGCTATCTGAACATGGTCCAGAAGCATTTCTAAGTGACTGCTTCAAAGTGGGAAAGTGTTTTATGGTCAGTTAAGTCCAAATTAGACATTCTTGTTGGTAATCATGGGCGCTGTGTCCTCCGGGCTAAAAAGAAGGGAGATCTTCCAGCATGTTAGCAGCCTTCAGCTCAAAAGCCTGCATCTCTGATGGCATCAGGGTGCATAAGTGCATACGGTATGGGCAGCTTGCATGATTTGGAAGGAACTATGAATGCTGAAAGGTATATAAAGGTTTTAGAGCAACATATGCTCCCTTCCAGACGACGCCTATTTCAGGGAGGCCTTGTGTATTTCAGAAGGACAATGCAAAACCACAGCATGGCACCACTGCAGCTATTACAACAGCATGGCTTTGTTGGAAAAGAGTCTGGGTGCTAAATTGGCCTGCCTGCAGTCCAGAGCTTTCACCTATAGAGAACATTTTATGCATCATTAAATGAAAAATACGTCAAAGATGACCACAAACTCTTCAGCAGCTGGAAACGTACATCAGGCAAGAATGGGACTGAATTTCAACACCAAAACTCCAGAAACTCATAACCTCGAAGCCCAGACATCTTTAAACTGTTTTGAAAATAAGAGGAGATGATACATCATGGTAAACATGCCACTGTGCAAAATATTTTGAGACCTGTAGCAGGCATCAAATTTAAAATGAGCTCATTTTGGGCATATAATTGTAAAATTTCTCAGTTGAAACATTTGTTTTGTTATCTACTTTCTGTTGTGAATAAATTATTGGCTAATGTTATTTGAAAGTCTTTTAGTTTTCATTTTATTCAAATTTAAAGACTTTTCTGGAATTCGGGTTGTAAATGACCATAAAAAGCACTATACTGGGCAATTCTATTCTGTGGATTATTAGCAGGGGCTGAATCAATGGGGAACAACATTTTTTTCCCGGAAGTGAAGCAAACTCATTTGGCCGGGTTATCCAGCGCAAGTAAACAAGCAGCAAGCGACATTTTAGGTGATAAAACACCCTGCATACTACAGGTTCTTTCCTTTTTCTGGTTCTTTTTGGCGAGGTGCTGCTCCTGTCTTTTGTCACCCTTTGACTTTTAATGAAAGAATTCCATAGGAACAGCATCCAGTTTTAGATGTTAAAGATTGGGCTTCATGCCAAGTCGTTCTGTCCGGACGTCACACAGATAGTACGTCGGGGTGAAGTGATCAAAAGAAAAGATTTTCAGAGTATGGCCTGTGCTGATACGTTATGCTTTCTGCACTTTCTGCACTTGTTGTTTCTGCAGCTGTATGCTTTGCACTCTACCATTTTCCTGAGGAAACAGCTCAGGTCTTGCCATTAATATATTATCTTGGACTGGTGTCTGCTGCACAGAGCCCAGCCAATAGGACAAAACAACAAATTCATGTCACCACCAGGGCTGGAACAGTGAATGAAGAAGGCAACATGTCACTGCACATGCCTACTAGTATTAGTGGTGTGGCAGCACTTATGCGCACTTGACAATAAGCAAGGACTAATGTTGCTTGACGTAACCATTGATGTCATACGTGATCATTTTAAAGAGCTCGTAAAACAAATTCACCACAGGTACCCTTAAAGGCTCTGCATTACTGATCAGAAGGTTGGATAATCAAGGATCATCAAGCCCCATTTCTACCAATCTGCTACTGTTGGGCCCTTGAGCAAGGTCTTTAACTGCACAATTATGTAAAGTTGTTCTGGATAAGGATATCTGCCATATGCTGTAAATGTAATGTTCTTCATAACAAGCTGATCAAGTCTCACTTGGCAGAAAACAAAGCTAAATTATGAAAAAATGTGTCCTTTCATTAAATACTTTAATTTATGGGACCAGGACCAGGGTTGGGAACCTCTGTGTTAATGGCTTTTGATCAAATAATTCTCTCTTAATCACTAATTATCCACCATGCAAACTTAGAATACTGCTTGAGTTAAAAACTCACATTCTGTAATGGCCTCTTATTCTAATATCATAAGAAAAACATTACAAAATCTCATCCCAAAAAATTACAAACAGCTGCGTAATATGGCCTTCGTGTTTTAAAAGGTAGAAAAGCACTTTATTTGAAGTTTGAATGAGTTACATAACAAAACATACATACAAATTTTCATGCTTTAATACCATAAAAATCTCAATTTTAAAGCAGTCATTCACCTCCGGCTTGGTGGATAGCACTGAATACGTTTCCTCTCAGGGACTTTTGTCATCCTCTCCATGCAGCTATTCATTTAAAGAAAGTCTCAAATCATTAATATTTCCTGAGGATTAAAAATTCAAAAAATACTAGAAATATTAGAAAAAATATGTACAAGAATGATTTTCGTCAAGAGTAGGCTGCATGGCCATCAGCGTGATTCTGCCCTGCAGACTCTGCCCTCTCCCAGAGTCAGCTGAGATGGGCGTCGGCATTCCCATGACCCAAATTAGGATAAAGCGGTTCAGAAAATGAATGAATGATGAATGAATGTACAAGAAAGTACATAAAGTTTATTTCAAAATAGTTACCTTAGAAAATATAATTACAAAACAGTGATATTCAGAATTATATTTAGTTAAATTAATTTATAAACACAGATAAAGACGTAAATCTTTTTAAACATAATGTTTTAACGTTTAATTACAACATGCACTAGGTTAAGTTCCTTGATGTATTTTATACGAATTATTATCACACATATTACAGACACGGAATAAGTGCAACTGTGCAATGTATAATTCCTGTAATAAACTTTAAGGAAGTTGTATTTATATATTGTACTAAACACCATAAAACATAATGGAAGTCATTTCAGACAAACTACAAAAACACTCTAGTGCTTTTAACTCCTGCAGCCAAGAGTATTCGAAATGCTTTCAGTGCAAATTGATTATTCAAAGGTTTTTTTCACCCCCTTCTTCTGCTTCGTCAACATTTCTATTGTTTTTGTCTCTGGCAACAAAAACCCACAATGACCTCTTTGTGAAAAACACATTATGACTCTGTTGTTAGTTTTTAATGGCTGCTGCATCCATCTTGTGGATTTTTGTGCTAAACAAGCCCATTTGCTGGCATCGGTCCTCGCCTTTTTAGACCCTTAAGAATTTAAGGGACTACTGAGTTTGCTAAGAGTGCATTAAGGGTTTTCATGAGCAGCATAAAATTAGACATGGGACACGTTATGGAAGCAACACTAAAAACACTGAGAAAATGTAGTGAAATCCCAAATCATCAAGGTGACATGATGCAGCAGAGTTCTGAGTTTTCTCAAGTTTTAACTACTGTTTTTAACTTTATTTAAGCGAAGTTTAAACAACTCTATAGTCATTCATTCATTTGCTGAGTCACTTAATCCTACTAGGGTCGCAGGAAACCTTGGTAGTAGGTAACAGCTGCTTAGCCTAATGTGAATATCTTTGGACTGTGGAAGGAAGCTGGAGTATGCAGAGATAGCCCATGCAAGCACAGGGAGAGCATGAAACCTTCACATAGAAAAGCCCTCACCCAGCCCAGGACTCAAACCTAGAACCCACTTGCTATGAGGCGGACGTGCTGACCACTATGCAAGCTGGAAAATGCTCTCCAAGGCAAATGAATGTGACATAAGGTCAACTAAAAAGTCCTTCTTATATGTTGTGAAAGGACTTTTACTGAAGTTCACTGAAAGGTTTTTGTAAATTGCAAATCTTAAAGCTTTATTTTGAAAACTTATTATTCCTTGTTATCATTTGTGGAGTGTTGTGGACTGTGATCCAGTATTTCAGTGGACTGAACTTATCAACACTAGGTTTCAAAACAGCTTCTGAAACAGATTCCAGATTCTGTCACAGCCAATCAAGCACATGTATGTAAATTATTTATTTGTACATCTCTGGTTGGATTAGTACAAAGTAGCCTCCAAGCCATAAAGAAATCGACTTGGGGGAAAACCTATACTGAAAAGCAGAACGTTCACACCATCTCATGTGAAAAACAATCAACAGATAATTGTTTTTCCTGAGGATTAAGTGCATTTTACAAGTGCAACAGCAAATACAATTACTATCAAATCACAGCACTCAGGGCTTAGAGCTGAAATTAGGGAAGAGATGGAGGTCCTGGAAGAGCCATTCTCAGGGCATATGTTCTCCATATAAAAAAAAACACAAAAAAATTCTTGTACTGGCTCATAATTTCCTGTTTTCTATTGCACGCACACACACTCTCACTCACACTCACTCACACTCAATCACTCACTCAAAAATCTTAACCTCTTAATCATACTATGGTCACGGGGAGGCTGGATCTCAGCCGACACTTGGCAAAGGCAGGGTACAACCTGAACAGCCAATCACACTCAATTCTCACACTCACACCTAGGGGCAATTTGGTGCAGCCAATTAGCCTAATGTGCATATATTTGGACTGTGTGAAGAATCCAGAGTACCCAGAGGAAACCCATTTAAGTGTGTGGAGAACATGCAGAAATGCCTTCGTCGAGCCTAGGACCTGAACTCAGGACCTTCTTGCTGTGAGGCAGGCATGCTAAGCACTATGCCACCATGCCACCTGTGAAATTTTAATTCAAACGAAATTTATCAAACCATGTGAGTAGAAACCTTTTTTGCAACATTTGAGCTGTGTGTATGTGCATGTTTTAAGAAATTTCATTATTAGTTCACAATTCTGGCTATGTGGACTGCCCTTCAGTCATGCTAGTAGCATAATAAAGTAAATCTGATATAAAAAGACATTTTGGGCATGACTTCTGCTTATTAATACTTGATTGGATTCTTATCAATGAGAGCATGTCCTTATTTTCCCAAGAATATATGCTCGACACTTTCTGATCACACACACACACACACACACACACACACACGATCTTGTATCCTGCAGCTACTTTAATCATTTTCTTCTCCCGCATTCAATTACCGAATCCTAAATTGTTCTAACAAGACACGCTAACAGAACGCTTGATGTCTGCCGCCTAA
Source organism: Neosilurus hyrtlii (assembly GCA_028564935.1). NCBI lineage: Eukaryota > Metazoa > Chordata > Actinopteri > Siluriformes > Plotosidae > Neosilurus > Neosilurus hyrtlii. The sequence goes on along the minus strand of JAOUQZ010043573.1, from coordinate 2,489 downwards.
TGGGTCAGATCAGAAGTCTTTTTGAAGTGCAATGATATTTTTCCAATTAACCCAGAAGTCAACATCTCCATTCTGAATCAAATTCTTTTTCATGTTTACTGACAGAGGAATGACAGGTCCTTTTCAGAGAGGTAAGCTTCTGAATGACGATGGCAAGTACACTTATGACAAAGGACAACTTGGTCTGTATTCAAATAAAGACTCAGGCAAAGTAATTACAGTTATTCTTTAGCACCGGCACCTGGGGAACGGACAGCTGGGTGGCTGGTAACCAGATGCTATTTAAGAGCTTCTTGACAGGAAGTGTATAAAGAAATATGATATTAAGGTTCAGTTTCACATGTATATTTTGTTAAGATCAGTTACTCTAAAAACACAGAAACCAGATTATGTCTCATATTTGAAGCCACTACGATGGCTCTACCAATACCTTCAGGAGATTATGCCGAGGTCTTGTAATCACCAGTGTCTTTAAGTCTGTCTGTCTGTTTGTCAGTGAACAAAATTCTGACCACACCCCTGTACAGATTTCAACAAAGTGGGTGGGGACACTACTGTACCAAGTCCAAGAGATGATTTGTTTTTGGAATGTCAAGGTCAAAGATGAAGGCCAAGGTTTTGGAGATAGAGAGGCTGTGACTTCTAAATGAGTGCCAATAGGCATGCTGTTACTGTGGGACACTAACAGGAAGCCATACATGAAGCTTCAGATTAGATGATTATCTTTGACCACAAACCCCAGCCATTTTGTAAAAAAAATAATAAATCCATACATGTGGTCATGTCCACAAACTTATCTGATAAAAATGTGAGAATCCCACCAGCTTTACAGCCGTTTAAACCATCAACCTTTATTCAGTATTAACAACCAAAAATTCTCAGGATGTTGACATTGTGATCATTTGTATAGGGTAAAGCGATTAGCACGTCCACCGCACAGCAAGAAGGTCTTGCGTTCGAGTCCCGGGCTCAGCAAGGACGATTCTGTGTGGAGTATGCATGATTTCCCCGTGCTAATATGGGTTTCCTCCCACAGTCCAAAGACATACACAGTGGGCTAACTGGCTGTTCCAAATTGCCCCTAGGTGTAAGTGTGAGTGTAAGTGTGAATGGTTGTGTATGTGTTGTCCCTGTGATGGACTGGTGAACTGTTCAGGGTATACCCCACCTTCACCCAGAGTCAGCTGAGATAGGCTTCAGCAGGTCAGAAAATGAATGAATGAAAGATCATTTGTACTGAAAAACTGCATGTCATGCAAAAGACTAGTAAAAGTTGGCTCACAGATCTACTGCACTTCAAGCCAGAGAAAGTCCCAGTAATGCTCAGGGTTGCAAAACTGACAATACGGCTGATACAGTAGTGTGAGGGGTGTTGGTAACTTTATTTGTATTTGTATTGCATTTATGTCTCAAATCTATGTTTACGTTTATTCTATGCTTTGTGTTTTCATGGTCCTTATTCTAATAGTTTTCTTTCTATACTGTATTGTTCATTAATGAATGTAAATTGATTTGAATCATTTTTATAGAATGGGACCGAATGGTAGCATGATGTCCAGTTAATCGAAGACTAATAAACAGAATATTATATAAAAAAGAATCTCAGATATGTTGAATTTTTCGAAATTTATTCACTATTCTTGGAAGGACTCTGCACTTTCTGTGTTTCCTAACATTTTTACATCAAGGAAAATGTTGCATACAATTTCTTAATATGTTGATTGAAGTGAACGTAAGTTATACATAAAGTGGGTTATACATATTCACATCTCAGCAGGAAGGAAGCGCTGATGCCAGATCTGCTGTTTACTGATCCAAAATGTCTGTCTGAAATTCCTCTTCAAAGGCCTTTCCATATTTTTCTCATTCGAAATCTGGCAGAGACAATCGCTGAGCACCCTGCTGTCTCATTATAAAATATTCAAGAATGATAAGGAAGGTGAAACGGTGTTCTCCTAAATCATTACTCGCAGTCTTTCAGGTTACATTTTGAAGTAGGAAAAGTAATAAAATCAAGTTACTGCAACTCATCTGCAAGGAAGTCTTCAGTTTCATCTGTTTCATGACTTGAGTTGTATCTGATTTAGCCATTTACATAGCAGAAATATTATCAATAAAATACTGTACAACTTACAGTAAACAATGAAAGTACTTTAATATCAAACATAGTATAAAATTTCACATGCACGTTCAGTATACGACATTATTGTTAAATTCTCAACTCTGATTGGGCTGATAGTTGATTAATTTTCTATAACAGCAGCTTTGACAGTCACTCCAATTCTAATTCAAATGATATTTATACTCTGAATTGAAGGTACCATATGAAGGATGTAGGATTCAGTACATGCCAAACACCCGTATATTTCTCTATTTCATACTAGATACCATTTCTGCTAGTAGACCTCCTGAAATACTACAGTAGATATAAAAAGTCTTCACATCCCTGTTAGAATGCCAGGGGTTTGTAATATAAAAAAATCAGATCA
>JAOUQZ010043572.1:0-12845 GCA_028564935.1 Neosilurus hyrtlii | reverse complement strand
ATTTTCGGGGTAGGGCTTATTTTGGACCGTTCTGCTGAAGTAAGGGTAGGTCTTATTATCGGGGAAACACGGTACTAGACATATTACAGCCAGACATGTTACCCCATCTGAAAACTGTTTTTGGAAAGTCAATGTGATGTCACAGCTAGGTCATAAAGTTAGAGAAAATCCCTATTCTGTATTCATCGGGCAATTATGTTTGAGATGTTCGTAAGACATTTCATTATAACTATACCAAGTTATAATGAAGCCTGCCATCTTAGCCACATTTCTCAGGTTAATTCATGCACTTGGTATCATATGTGCTTAGCAGAGGTACCCGTGCACTCTTGAATGCCTCTCTAGTTCAGTTTATTTTTCATCCCATGGTAATAAACATGTAAAATCCTTATACTTCACCACAAGGAACAGGATATAATTTAAGAGCAAATAAAGAGATTTTCAATAATGAGTATGTATGTATGTATATTCCAAATGTTAGCAGTTTTAGTGAAATTTAAGCAAAGATTTTGGGGACAATAAAAATTACAATCTAAAAAATGTTGGAATCTTTTAAAAAACAAAAAAACAAAAAAAAAACAAAATCAAACTATGGTTTTGGATAGAATTTATAGGTTTTAAACTGTATAATGACGACTTTACAAAATCGTTTTTACTTAATTTGCAGGGCATTCTATGTACTCATGTAGCAACATGTAGCATTTAAAAATGTGTTACTATTTTTGGGTATGGCCAGCTTTTAGAATTCTAAATTAAGACAGAGTCCAGCAATAAGAAATCACCTTCGGTCTAAGCTGTCTTTCTGGACATCATGCATATGCATGAAACAAAACAGTATAATAACGTTGAAAACTGTGATTTGAGGCACATAAAAATGCTAATTGGAAACAGAACTGTATAAGAAAATAATGCATAAGCAAGGGACAATTTATAGCACAAAGTTTTGCTTCAAAGCCTATGATTCAATTCGGTATCAACCCCGATTATATATTAGCATACCAGCTTCAGGTTATCCTGGACAGAATAAGCTCAGTCCCCAAAATATTTAAGAATATGATGTGTAAGACATATGATAATGGACTAAGAGTCAGGATTAACTGGGTTTAATTAATTTTTACAAAAGGAAGGCACAGGTAAAACACTTAGCGCTTTGGGCTCCTGCTAAACATTTAGCAGTTATATTCAGCAGGTTTTTAAACTATAAATAAAGTTTAATTTAGCTGTATGAATTTTCTTATTACAGTGAGAATGCAAAAACACTGGGGGAAAAGTCACACACAATCTCATTACATAGACACACACACACACACAAGAAATATTTGTGTTAGGATGACAGGCCAGGTTCCAGATATTTTAGGACTCCTCCTACTAAGTGCAAGCTGCCTGTAATTAGCACATGCACATTAGCAGCCTCTTGTAGTGGCACTGCTTTAGCATGGATACTAGCTTTGACAGGCATGATGTGTTTGGCTGAATCAGACACAAGTGTATTATGTCCTTGTGTGATCCACTGAAGAGCACTCAAAATGCAGGGGAAAACTAATGAAGCTCCCTGCTTCTCGACTCTCAGAGGCAGGTGAACACCATCCTTAATTAGAAGCTCTGACCCTGGCCTTTCTTCCCTCATACCATTAAGAACGCGCCAGCTTTGCTGATTGTCCAGGCAGCGTGTGAGCATGTGTTCGACAGACACATTGAAGTTCTGTTGATCTGAATAAAAAAGAAAATGAAGGACAGGGGACTACACTTCAGCAGCTAATCATCAAAAAAAAAAAAATTTAAAAAGTGCATGTTTCAAGTAGCTACTGACCTGCATTGCAGTCAGCCATGGTCTCTGTGATGTTAGGACAGAAAACTGCAAAATCGAAATGGCATGGCTGCAAAATAACAAAAATGCAAACAGTAAGCAATACTGCATAATATCTCAGTGTTTTATAAATTTGCATAAATTGGTTGTTAGAAATACCTACTAGTTAGGTTTATTCATAATAATTGGTTATTTACTCAATATTTAATACAATCTCTTAAACAAATTTTCTTTTTTTAATTTGAACGAACCATATAAAGTTGTGCTGTGCCAACCATGTTCCTGGAGATATACCTGACTATAATGGTGCCATTTGATATGATATTAAATGAGCAGGATTATGGTTCAGTGACCTTCACCAACAACCTCCACATGCAGAAAGGTAAAGGTGTCACAAAGGAGGTAAATCACTCATCAGAAGCAAGAGCAGGTAGTCCAAGGTTAAATGTACAATAAAATACTGAGATGAGCCACAAATTTTCTGCAACCAAGGCTAACCTTTACCAAAATGATGATAAACATTGAAAAATAAAGAATCTGCTCATGATTCAAAACACACAAGCTCATCGGTCTCATTATGAGCTCATTATTGATCATGTACAGTGGATATAAAAAGTCTACACACCCCTGTTCAAATACCATTTGTGATGTTAAAAAAAAATAATAATACCAAGATAAATGATTTAAAAACTTTTTCCACCATTATTGAGACGTACAACCTTTACAACTCAATTGAAAAACAAAGATGTTTTAATGGGAAAAAAAGAAAAAAACCTTACAAAAACCTGGTTGCATAAAAACTAATACTTTGTTGCTGCACTTTTGGCTTTTTTTTGCAGCACTCTGACATTTTTGAGTAGGAACCTATCAACCTGGCACATCTTGATGTGGAAATATTTCCCTGCTCTTCTTTGCTCAAAAAAAAAAAAAACCTGAAGAAAAACAGCCCCAAAGCATGATAACTGCTTTACTGTAGGTATTGTGCTATTTTGGTGATGAGCAGTGGTGTTTGCGCCAAATATACCTTTTAAAACTATGGTAAATAAGTTCAACCTTGGTTTCATTGAGCCATATTGCATTTTCCCATATGCGTTTGGAAGATTTCACATAATGCAAAATCTAAATAAGATAAGGCTTTTATCTTGCCACACTACCCCATAACCCAGACATATAAAGAAGATGGGAGATTGTTGTCACATGTACTAAACAGCCAGTACTTGCCAGAAATTCCTGCAGCACCTTCACTGTTGCTGTTGGCTTCTTGGCAGCCTCCCTGACCAGTTTTCTTCTCGACTTTTCCTCAATTTTGATGGGATGTCCAGTTCATTGTAATGCACTTTAAGTGGTGGCAGATGTGTGCCAACTCATTTAACATGGGTTTGAATATGATTGGTTAATTCTAAAGAAAATTCTGAACAAAAAATTCAGTTATAAGAGGGTGTGCAACCATATTATCTCAGTGTTTATTTTTACATTCCCTTCCTAAATGGAATTGTACACTTTATAAGTCACATTAATGGAGGAAAAATGTTTGAATTCATTTATCTTTGTCTATTTTTCACTAAAACCTAGCATTTGAACAAGGGTCTGTAGACTTTTTATATCCACTGTAACTCATGACTGTAGCATCACAATCGATTCAGAAATTTATACCAACATTTAGGGGCAGCACGATGGCATAGTGGTTAGCATATCCGCCTCACAGCAAGGTCATGGGCTCGAGAAGCAGGCTAGACAAGGGCATTTCTGTGGGGAGTCTGCAAGTTTCAAAGTCCTCCCACAGTCCCAAAAGCATGCACATTATGCTAACTGATCAAAATTGCCCCTGGACGTGAGTGTCTTGGAACTGCAATGGAATGGCAAGCTGTTCAGTGTGTACCCTGTCTTCGCCCAGAAGCGGCAAAGATAGGCCTAGAAGGACTAAGTGATTAAGCAAATGAGTGACCTTTGTCAGGTTGTTTGTGACTTTAACATGACAAACTTGGATTAGCCAACACAAAGTGCTATTGGAACATAAGTATGATAATTGCTAAAAATGGGCCTCTGTACACCAAGAGTGGGTTGCAAAAGTAAAAAAATTCATACCTCTTACCATTTTCCACATTTTGTCACATTTCAACAACAAACAAAGGTATCTCATTGGGATGGTATGTAATAGACGAACACAAAGTGGCACATAATTGTGAAGTGGTAGGGAAATTATAAAAAGTATTTTAAACAGCATCATGAAGCCCAAGAAAAACATCAGACAGGTCAGGGATAAAGTTGTGGAGAACTGTAATGCAGGGTTAAGCTTTTAAAAAGAACAAACAATTTTGAACATCTTATGGAGTGTCGTTCAATCCATCATCAGAAAAATAAAAATATAAAATGTATGGCACAACTGCAAACCTACCAAGACATGGCCATTCACCTAAACTGACAGGCTGTATAACTAAAGGCAAACTGAGCAAATGTGTAATTTCAGGAGAGCCTATCAAACTGGTAGCCCTTTGTATGACTCAGTACCCATGAAGTAGCCCTCAGTGTCAAAAAGGTTGGTGACCCCTGCTTTAGGGCAAGCATGGATCTTGGCTATTGGAGGCTCTCATTATTGTAAAGTGATGACTGATCTCAAGGGGTAGGTATGTTACAGTAGAAAATTCACAGATGAGGTTTTGCAGAGGGCCAAGAGATGTACATATGTGGGTCCTAATTCCTTGAATGAGGAGCATGAATTTGTAGACGAACACCCTCTTGATGATGTCATAGGGGATATATTACAAGCTGTTAATGGCAAAGAGCAACCCACAAAAGAGAGATTCTATTTTCAATGGTTTGAAAATTTGTATTTTTAGGGGAAATTTTGCATTCTGAATCACTCAAAGCATCATCTTGCTTAGATCTGGCTCTTGGCCCTCTTCAAAAACCCATTGAAACCATTTATTATCAAACCATCATGTATATTCTTTTTAAATTATAATGTCAACATAAAATTTCCAAATCACCCTGATCAAAAGTTCTTACCAAATCACCCTGATAAAAATCCTTGGACTGTCTTGCATGAACTGCACATTTGTGATCTCCCTAAAGTGACTAAATAATATTGAGGTCAGGAGACTGAGATGGCCACTCCAGAACCTTCACTTTGTTCTGTTGTAGTCAATGACAGGTTGACTTGGCCTAGTGTTTAGGATCATTTTCATGTTGGAAAGTTCAGATACACCCCAGTTTCTGGGTTGATGAGTACAAATTTTCCTTTAGTAATTTCTGATAACATGCTACATTCATCTTGCCATTTTTGACCAATTTTGACCAAGCTCCCTGTACCGTTGTAGCTCACTCATCCCCAAAACATTAGCAATCCATCTCGGTGTTTCACAGTAGGAATGTGTTAATTTCTTTCATCATAGGCCTTGTTGACTCTTCCTCAAATGTAGTGTTTATGGTTGTGGCCATAAACTTCAATTTTGGTTATATCACTTCAAATAACATTGTTCCAGAAGTTTGGAGGCTTATGTTTTTGCTGTTTGGTGTATTGTAAGCAGACTGCTTTGGGCACTGGCGTAGTAACGGCATTCTTCTCGCAATTCACCCATGCAGCCCATTTCCCTTCAAGTGTCTCCTTACTGTGCACCTTGAACCAGCCACACCAGTTTTTTCAGAGTCTTGTATGGCAGCTGAAGTTATTTGTGGGGTTTTTTTTTGCACCCTGAACAATTTTCCTGGCAGTTGTAGCTGATTTTTTTGTAGGTGTTCCTGACCATGGTTTGATTTCAGAATCTCTCAAGACTGTATATCATTCAACAACCTTCTCCCACAAATCATTTGATAATTCTTTTGCTTCCCTCATGGCTTGGAATCCAGCAACATCAGTGCGGCACTGGCTGAAACATGTAGGGGCCTGTCAGGAGCCTGGAAACTCACTGACTTTTTATATACACTGACAGTGATTACAAGAAAGTGGGTCACAGGTAAGCATGGTTACCTTTCGTAACCATTTAAAGCCATACTTGCAAGTTTATATATAAAATGTACTATATAAAAAGTGAACCCAAACTTTTGAAGAACAGTGTTGATAATGTTGGTGGAGTCTTACCACGAGCATTTTGAGCATAGCACCAGAATCCCGCTCTCCGGTAGCATTAAAAAGAAGCACTCGTACCACTGAGCCCCTACACACACAAACAAATTTAAATACACATCTACAATCATAAGACACATCCCAATTATAAGAGGTTGCAACCATATAGTTCAAGTTTTTTTTTTGTTTGTTTTTTTTTTTTTTAGTATTTCGGTTTGTTTTTTTAAATGAATTGTACAGCTTATAGGTCACATTCAAAGGAGGGAAAACATTTTAAACCATTTATAATTTTTATATCTCATTTTATTATTTATTCAGCAAGACTGGTTTCCAATTTGGTGGAGATATTGAAAAAGCTTGGGGCCTGGAAGAGTGGTGAAAGCAGCATTGCAGAAAAGCAGAGCTTAGTAGCTAAAAATAGATCACGTGACTAAATCTTGTACGCACAAAATAAGACATTGTGGGTAAAATAAATGAAATATAAAGATAGTTAAAGAATGAAAAAACATTGGAGATGATCTGTATAGTTTTTAACAGAAATAATACAGTGATGGATAGGATTTTTGCAAATTATAAGATTAAAGGAAATAGTCAGAGAAGAATGATTGAATGGATGTGATGTATTCTGGGACATGCAGTCTTCATGCCACTTACCCATCCACTGATCTAAAAAATAACTGGATATCTGACTGGGCTGCTGAGGCTGAAGTCATCGGACATGCTCGTGCAGCCATATTGCTAGATCCAAAACATTCCCTGCTGTGGTCATAAAGCCTGATTCCAATCGAAGCATCTCCCATTCACTTTTAAACTTTTGGTTTTTTAATTTTTTTTATAGTCTACTAATACTTTTTAATTATGCCTTCATGTGCAGCATTAAACTGTACAAACAGAAAGATACCAGGATGCGGGAAGTCACTGAATGTGTAAATAGCGTTTTATGTATCTTTGTAGAATTTATACACACATGTACTTATGTTTATTATTTTGTGACTGTGTTAACATAAAAAGTTTAGATTGTGCTTAACATGCATGTGATATTTAGATACTATTATTTTAAACTATCTTGATATTGAAACAAATGTTCATGTATCATGTACAGTAAGTGTAATTAAGTGTAAAAATGCTACATGAAGTACATGTAAATTCTACATCATATACTTTAAGTTTATGCATACAAACAATAATTATGTACTTTCTTATTAAATTACATAAGTAAATTATCTATAGACTTATTAAAGAGAGGGGATCTATGTACATGTATTATATTTGTAATTTGAATGGCATATTATATAGACAAATTTTTGTTCCCCTCTGTTTTGGTTATTTTTTTGTTTTTTTGTAAATTTATATTCCATATTTCCAAATTACTTTGCAGGCCTGTTATATAGAGAACACTTGTGTCACTAAATAAATTGATATATATTTAACTTAAACTGGTTTTATTATTTTTTAATAATATAACCTTAAACTATACTCGATTTTTCTTTGGTAAATTTAGGCCTAAACTACATTAGACGTGTTGTGGTTAAGAATGGTTTTGCAAGATATTCTCAGTAAATAAATCTTTTAATACAGCGCTATATATGTGACATTTTGTATTTTGTCCTTCACCATGTGTGTGTTAGATAGAGGCCTATGTCTATATACAATAATAGTTAATTACTTCATACAGCTTAAAATTTCTCATAAGAAGAAAGACAGTAAATTATTACACAATTCAATTATCAAGTATTTATATGTAGCCCACTTATTCCTGTATACAATAGAGGAGGGCCCTAAATTCTTTAAATCAATTAGTTTAGGTTAGTGTAATGAATGCTTGAAGTTTCACTTTTACCAAAATACAGTTTTACCTGTCTTGGGTCCTTTTATTTATTTCTGATTACCGCAAGTATCTTCTTACTACTATTTGGCTGGGTTAACTTAATCCTTCAGCAAACTACACTTATTAAACCAATATATCTATGATATGGCAAGAAACAAATACACTATATGATCAATTACTAGTATTTATCTCCTTTTAAAATTCCCTAACCAAATAAAGTCAACATCACACAAGTATTGGTTTGTTTAACAAAACACCGTTTTATAAAATCAGGTTTCGATTCACTAAAATATGCTTCCTACATATAATAATGTGAATCACAGTAATATTTCCCTTTAAAATAAAAATAACTAGAAAAACAGGTTACCAATCAACAAAGAAAAAAAAAATGCAACCGACAATTTAGATAAACACCTAATTTAGTGGGCCCACACTCAAAGCGTGCGCACACACACACACACACCAAATTAAACAAACCCGATGCATCACTTGGGAACGGAGTGGCCCAAACCTATTGGCTGATTCACTCAGAGAGCAATAAAACAAAATATGTGGTACCTTATTTCAATTGTGTCCAATCCACAACTTAACTAGTCTCTTGCCTCTGGTGAAGAACAGAACAGCAAGCAGATATCCGGGAATGGTGTACTTCTCTAGCACATCCTTAATAAGTCCTCACACATTTCCACATTGAAACGATGAGCATAAGCCTTTAGCGAAATCTGGATTAGCTATCCAGTGGCTAAGAGTCCATTCACTTTGCTAATGAATGCTAACAAAAACACTGTAGCTAATGTGCTAGTATACACCTGCAAACTAAAACAAACACGTGAACCACTAAAAGGACAAACTTCGGGGTGAAATACCCCCCACGACTCACAGGAAACATGTAGACGTAATGTCCTGTCGAGTAGACAATCAAAGACACCAACTACACACTTGTTTGCATAAAGTTTACTCTTAGTTCCTCTTTTCCTATGCGCATCTCTCTGATTCCAGCCACCAATGAATGACCAGTACTGATCTGTATCCCAAATACTATTTCCTCCCAAAGCAATGAACTTGTCAAAATAAAACATTTATTACATCTTATAATTTTTTTTACCTATTAATTACATTTTACTTTTTAAACCATATTTATGATAAACCTTTTAACACAGTTTTAACCAGGTTACATATAAAAAGATCCATCTTGACCACTTTTCTTAGTATCATGCTTATGGAGAGGTCTACATAATAGAAATGGTTGTATTGTCTTGGGACTATTTTTATGGTGGCCAGCCAGGCTGGCTGGCTTTTCTCTTCTGAGCGGGCTGATAGGACGAGTGCTTAATCCAGTTATTTTTAAATCAGTGTTTCCAACCTACTCTTCTTCCGTTCTACTCTGTAGCCACCAGGCTTGTAATGTGTTTATTACTCTGAGATTTTCCTTACTATTTTACTCTTAAAGGATGATAAAAATATTTTTCAAAAAGAAAATTTTAAGTAAAAAAATGGAACTTGCGCGGCATTCTTCTCATGTCGTGCAGCCACCTCGCTGAACCAGTTCACACATGCCTGCATGCTCCGCGTGGTATGAGCGCCATCCAGGAAGTATGTGATGCTACCACGTATCAGGGTCTGATTCCGGCCCAGCCACTTGGTCTCAGCCAGACCTGGAAACAGACAGGGATCCAAACCTTCTGAATTTCAGGATGAAACAGCTTAAAAGTCAATTATATAGATTTTTACTGCTTGATAAGGTGCCCTGATATTGCAAATGTACAAATATGGTAAAACTGCATTTCAATGAAAAATTCGTTAATGTTTGAATACTATAAAAAGTAGCAGGTATGAGGAATAAAAAACATGGCTTAACATAATGACAAGGGGAAAAAATGAAGCAGTCAAATGAAGCATTTCGATGCTGTGCTTATTTACAAGTGCGCTCAAAAAATTTGAATATCATGCAAAAGTTAATTTTTTTCAGTACTTCAACTTAAAAGGTGAAACTAATATATTACATAGACTCATTACATGCAAAGTGAGATATCTCAAGCATTTATTATTTAATAATTTTGATGATTATGGCTTACAGTTTATGAAAACCCCAAATTCAAATCTCAGAAAAATAGAATGTTACATGGGTTCGCAGAACCATCTCAGAAGGTTAAAAGTTCCCCAGGTGACCATCTCAGAATTTACTGAAACTTTAACCAGACATAGAACATGTTTCAATATAAACACATGGACAATTTCAGGGTCCTAGTTCAAAAACATTCCAAGATATGCTCATTTAAATATTGCAGGCTAGTACCCATTTGTCGAGCATTTTTGAAAGCTTGTAACTTTCCTAATAATTACTGTATTGGGTAAAACCTTTCATACTGAAAGAACAGGACCCACTCTGTCAGAATCTGCAGTAAAAATTTCAGGTTTAGGTTGATATTGACACTGCAATTTTGAAAAAAAGTACAATTTAGAACAAAATATTTTTACATTTTTGACAAAAAATATATTCACCACTATTTTTATAGCAAAATTAAGCATATATCAATTTAAAACAAACTGTTTTTCACTTTAACGGTTGTTAAGAAGAATAAATGTGATATGGTGTTTTAGTAAGTGTTCAAAAACTGAATGGTAGGTGAAAATGTTCTCAGTTTGCGAGCACCTGAAGATGTGGACAGTTCATCAAGGTTATGAAACTTTACCACATAAAACATGTATATCAGATCTAGCAACATACAAAATATAAGCCTTGTTGCTCATTTCCTTCATACTTAACCATCGCCTTGAAATTTTCATAAATTTCACTTTCCTTCTGAAGGAAATTAAAATACGCATAAATATTTTGTATGAGATCAGAATACAGTTTCAAACTGGTATCAGAGTAATAACAAAAACAAAATGTTTTAAATTTGTTTACATAACAATTAAAAAAGTGACATTTGTCATAGAATTACATGTCATAGATTCTATTATCAAAGAGTACAAGTAAATGTTGTATAACTTATATTTATCATTTCAAATGATGCATTTGTATCCCCACTGAATAATTAATAAGGATATATTACGATAGAGATTATATACATCATCTCTTCATAAGCTTTGATCAAATATTATGGAACTTCATATGTTTTTATTTTACTGAAAAAAGTCCCATTATATGTTGGAAGTATTTTTAGGAAAGTGTGTAGTTACGTGCACTTAAACTTCTGACAAGGTGTACATAATCTATATCATAATATATCAATTATTCTGTGGGAATATAAACACATCATAATCTTCAAAATTATAACAAATAAAGGTTTAAAATATTTCACTTTGCATATAATGAGTCCATATAATATATTAGTTTTACCTTTTAAGTTGAATTACTGAAATAAATTAACTTTTGCACAATTACAAATACTAATTTTTCAAGTTTCCCTTAGAGTACTACATACAGTGGTGCTTAAAATTTTGTAAACCTGAGAAAAAGGTTCTCTGTTTCTGCTTATTCATTGAATTATTTAGTTTAACCATCAGATTTTATACATGTTGAAAAAGTACTAGCTCCATTTCTAGAACAAATGTCCAAAATGCAATAAAACAAATCTACAATTTGTAAGTGAATTAAGGCTCACTGGAATTAACAAAATTCCAAAATAAATGATTATTTTTACTGACAAACTTTATTGTACTTTGTAAATATTAACAATATTTAATGCCTGCGAGTTCAAATTTGATGCCTACAACACATTTAACTAAATCTAGAACTGATTACCACTGTGTCACATTACATTTATTTAATCATTTGTAAACTGTGGATACCAATTATTGCAGTTTATTTTTCATTTTAGTAGATGACAGATCTGGATTGGCAGCAGGTCCGCCAACCACACGACAAAGCAACACTGTTGTAGTTTGTGCAGAATTAGGCCTGGTATTGTCCTGCTGAAATAAGTAAGAGATGTTCCCTTGATGGCAAAATACATCTTTAAAGACTCCACAACTGGGGCAGAGGGCTTAAAGGTCACACATGTGCAACAGTGGTTTCTGACCTTGCACTTTTTAAAGATGTAGTCTGTTCATGGAATTCCCTGAATCTGTTCACAATGGTATGTCCAACATCATGTATTTATGTACATGTAAAAAGACCTGAATTATTTGTTATCTTGCATTAAGGAATTTCCCATGTAACCTGACCAACAATTTTCTCATGAATTTTGGCATTCTGGGCCAAAGGCTGCTCTTCTTTGCAAAGACTAAATATTTTGTGAATGCTACATTCATACCCAATCATGATACCTCACACCTGCTTAGGACTGTTAAATATTCTGAAAACTGTTTAACCTTATTTGAACTCTTTCCTAACCTTGAAATGTGTTGCAGGCAAAATTCTACTTTTGTTTATATTAACAAAATACACATTGGTAAGTGAAAATCTTTTCTTTGTGCTTTTGTGATAAGACTAGAATCCAGTTAAACAAATGAGACAAATAATGTACTTTGTCAGATGATATTTGTTGAGGAAAATGATCCATTAATTATATATGCGTAATAAAAGTATGAAAACCTCTAGGTTGTAGAGAAAATAGACAAGCTTGCAGACAAGATATGACAATGGTGTAATTCCTCAAAGAATTCATATTTGTTTCAATTCCCAAAAAAGGAGATCCAACATAGCGACTAGATTGTTTTATGAGCCATGTCACAAAAATTATTCTTAGAGTCCTGATGTCAGAATAAAAAGCAAGTTGTTTATAAAAAAATGTAAAGCTAGAAATAGATGGAAAAGAACTAAGACTATTGCATAATTGTTATTGGGAATAGTTAATAACTAATAGAATAGGCAAACACCAAAGGAAATGTAACGCCATAAAAAGAGGGTTGTGTCAAGGATGTGCGTTATCTCCAGACCAAAATTCTCACTACGGACATTTAATCATAAAATAAATTACGGCAGAAGAATTGTGTGAATGGTACACCTCTATATAACCTACAATATGCAGAGGAATGTCATCATAAAAATCAAAATATCTTGGACAGACAAAATACGCAATGCAGAAGTGTTACAGATAAGTATAGAACAGGGGTCACCAACCTTTTTTGAAACTGAGGGCTACTTCATGGGTACTGAGTCATACGAAGAGCTACCAGTTTGATAGGCTCTCCTGAAATTA
>JAOUQZ010043571.1:0-12846 GCA_028564935.1 Neosilurus hyrtlii | reverse complement strand
GCTGGATGGCGTGGTCCGGCACCGCTGGGTTCAGCCATGTCTCGGTGAAGCAGAGGATGTTGCAGTCCCGAATGTCTTGCTGGAACTTGACCCTGGCCCTGAGGTTGTCGAGCTTATTCTCCAGAGACTGGACATTGGTGAGCAAAATGCTGGGCAGAGGTGTGCGGTGTGCATGAGCTCTCAGCCTGTTCCTGATGCTGGCTCGCTTTCCCCTGGGCCGCCGCTTCGGGTCCCGCCCTTTGTTCTCCATCAGGATCTCCTTCAGCCAGCTCAGATCCGGAGTTAAAAATGTCGAATTGTGAGTACATTGTACACCAATAGAAATGAAAAATAGAAATAAATAAGTATCTCTATTGTAACGAATGCACTCCATGCTGCATGCTGATGAATTTACCGGTTCCATGAATTTAAAGAATTTACTTAAAACAAAAATAAAGAAAAAAGTCTAGGAGCAGTCGCGACAGTGGCCGACTTTGACAGCGCCGGAAGTAGTTCTATGAATGTGGATGCAATGGCACTTTTGGAGTGGCTGGTGATTAAAAGACTGGTATTTTTGACAACCAGTGAATATGAATACTTCTGAATGACACTGAAATAAAGATTCACCGTTTTATCGTGCCCCAAATGTCCTGCCATAGGATTTTTCTTTGGGACCAACAATCAGGTTGTCTTTTCTCCCATCTTCTTCTGCATCACTCAATACAGCCTTTATCTGTAATTATCTTTTATAATCTTAAATTATATTAAAATATGGGAAGCTTATTACAATGTTGGGCTTGAGGCTTTGACCATCAACCATTCTCACTTGGTCAAATGGTCTCATCTCATGTCTGCTCCAGTGGAAAATCCAAGTTGGAATTCCCTAACCAGGGGGTATTCCCCTCCCCATTCGTCCTCCTCATGCTGAGCTGAGGTTGATGGCTTTGGGACTGCCTTTCCAGCTGATCCTGTGCTAGAAGCTCCCAATGTTTTAAGCATGTTGTACCCATCCTCCTAAACTACGCTTTA
Organism: Neosilurus hyrtlii; assembly: GCA_028564935.1. Lineage (NCBI taxonomy): Eukaryota > Metazoa > Chordata > Actinopteri > Siluriformes > Plotosidae > Neosilurus > Neosilurus hyrtlii. Next base: position 11,838 of record JAOUQZ010043571.1, on the reverse strand, counting down.
ATAATGTTCTCAAATCCAGACATTCTGTCCCCAAAATCAGTGGATGGGAGAGACGGGGACTAACCACCACCTGCTATGCTTTTTGCCATTAAATTTGATTATGACAGTCTCCATAGGTACACACAGTTATGTTGTACAGTCCTTCTTAATTGTGGAAAGGGTGGGGGAGTCCAGAATCCTGATCAGTGTGGCCACGGCAACGAAGTGAGGCTGATTCAGGAAGAGCCCGGCTTTTTGAACACACTCATGTTTCTGCTCGGGCTCCATCACAGTTCTGCTGGGCATGAGTGACTGAACAAGGACTTAAAACAGCTCAGCCTTCCTTGTCAGGTGTGGCAGCAGCTGTACTGCTCACTCCTCTTATGGTAACCCTCACACTGTAGCTGTGTGCTAAAATACTTTTAGGCTTTTGCATCTTCCAGTGGCCCCATCTTGCTGAAGGACTGAGGGCGGCATGGGGTGATGCAAGCATTCTGGATGGTATCCAGCAGCATTTTCTAATTCTCTTGTTGCTCTTGAAGGACCTTAAGTTGCTGTTAATTAATGATCTCAAAAAGGAATTTAAATAATCTGTAGTGATTGTATTCTTTTTTGGTTTAGCTTTGTATAGTTTTCTTGTGTGGAGTCTATGTTTTTCAGAGATGGGGCGACTCCCGCTGGCATGGGCTCCACCCGCACCTGCACACCTGCTCTGGATTTCCGGCAATCACCACCGACTTCTCCGGTGCCAGAGTATTCTATTGTTGTGGTGTTTTTCCTACTAGCCACTAACTTTCCTACTAGCGATCCCAGAAGAGACTGCATAGCGTAGTTTACCCTTCCTGCTTCCTGGTACACTGCTGATTTATGCCAACTTTAAGCTAGGAGTCCTCGTCTGGAGCGCCTCTATGCTAAAATTGTTCTTGTTTTTAATAAGATCATTTATATCATGAATGCAAGCACTATCAGGGTGGTCTCTCTACAGCCAATACAACCTATTATACAAACCTGATTAAGTCTGAGGTAAGGAACACAAGAGAATTACATTATACTGTAAATAATATCCTCCAGCCACCTGATACTTTCCCAGTATTTCAATTTCATATGTACTACACTACTTAATGTTACACTTTAATGAACTTTATTAATGCAGAACTTGAAAATGTTCAATAGCAAATTATTTCATTTTTCACACAACTACTTAATTCATATTTTTATACTCCTCCATCTCTTCCTTATTTCAGGTTTCAGACCTCTGAGTGTGGCTGAAATCTCAAGCCTAATTCTAGAATCAAAATCTTTTACTTGCCCATTAGATCCCATTTGTAAAAAATTGTCTACCCTCCTTGTCCTCTGAAATAAGTGACATAAATTCCTCTCACAAAGGCAGGGTACACCCTGAACAATTTGCTAGACCACTACAGGGCCAACACACACAACCATTCACACTCACACCTAGGGGCAATTTGGAACAGACAGATAGCCTTATGTACATATCTTTGGACTATGGGAAGAAACTGGAGTACCTGGAAGAAACCCACCAAAACAAAGGGAGAACATGCAAACTCCACACAGAAATACCGAGCTCAGGAATGGAACCCACCACCTTCTTTCTGTGATGCAGATGAGCTAACCACTATTGCTCCCTGCCACCTTAATCTATACCCTATCTATAAAAATACTTGAAAAAAATGATTGTTTCTCAGGTTCTTAATGATAGTCATCAGGATTTTGTCGATTTCACAATTGATAATAATAAACTCTGGAGTATAAACAATGTTTAGTATATTTAAAGAATTGAGTGTGCCATGCCACAGTCATCTGCCCTTTTGTTAGTTTGAACTGCTCTAAGAAGGTTTTATGATTATTTAATCTGCTTTCAGTTTGTTATCTGCCCAGCTTGTTTTTTGTTATTTATTAAATAGTTTTAAATCTGTGTCTACATCTTTGCATGGTATCTCCAGCACCTTGTGGTATATTTCCTTGTCTAACATGGATGCAGCAGAAATAATGGCTAACTTTCCTGCTCTTCCCCATGGAAGCCTCCATTCCCCAATGGCACAACCCCCTCCACAAGTTGCTTCCTGCTCCAGTGGTGCCTCTTGAATAAATTCTTAAGCCTAAGGAACAGCTCTGTATGAGCTGCATCAGTGCCACCATGGGCATGGGCATTGACAAGATGCTGCAAGGACTCCACAATGCCCACCTGTCTGCCAGGTCACATAGCAAGTGGAAATACTATCGTTTTTCTGTGTCTATACCCTAATAAGAGTGCTGTGCATGAGAGGGGCAGTGTTGGTTCAGTGGTTAGTGTACTGGATAAAGTTAAGCTTGTGTGTTTGCCTGAGCTAGTGTGCTTATCTGAGTCAGTGTTTATCTAAGCCTATCTGCCTGTCTGAGCCTGTCTGATTCCTTAAGCCTGTCTGTCTGAACCAGCCTGCTTGTCTGAACCTATCTGTTTACCTGAAGTGGCATGACTGTCTGAGTCAACTTGAATGCAGGTAATTGCTGCTCAGGACACAAGCACACAAACTTGTGGAGATGCTTAACATGATGGTGCTGGAGCAGTTAATCAGCTGGCCAACAGCTTATCAGCACTGGTTAACTCGGGTGCTGAGGAGAATTTCATTGATGCTAAACTGGCTGCCCAGTGAGGTGTTCCCATCTCTGTGCTCCTGTTGTCCTTGGCTGTGTCAGCCCTCAGTGAGAGCTGATTCACCAGAGTAAGGCATCGCACTGAGACAGTGAGTTTACTGGTAACCACTATGAAGAGATATTGTTTTATCTCATCGACTCTCCTCTAAACCCATTAGTTCTGGGTCATCATTGGCTGATTAAACATAATCCATATATAAACTGGGCCAAAAACACTATTCCTGGCTGTAGCCCATTCTGGAGCCCATTCCCCATTAGTGCATTATGCATTAAAAGGTGTTCAGGCTTCAGTTGCTCCTGCCCTTCCCGTACTTTTAATTTTTTTTTCTTACTTACTTTAACTTTTTTTTCCTTGTTCTTATTATTTTATTGTTCATAAGTAGGTACCCTCTTAATATGTGAGTTGGGAGAGTTTTTGTACTTTTTCTCGCTGCGGAACTTTTACTTTAATGGAGAGTTGGGACCACAGCACAGCAACTACACACCGCATGCTTTGTTTACCCCAGGGATCAGCTAATCGCCCTGAAGCCGGCCAGACTAGCGGCCAGACCCATGGACTTACTGGCTGAAATCTGGAGAAAAACTCACCGGTGGTGCAGAGGAGGAGGACGAAGGAAGAGAAAGTGGGAGACGGTGAGACAGCCGAGACTTACGGAGAGAAAAAGGTACAAGCTATGTCTCCTGTCTATTATAATGGGGAACATGGGGTCACTAGCAAATAAGATGGATGAGGTGACAGTGCAAGCCCGGGGACAGAGAATTTTGCCATGTAATTTTAGTAACTGTTATGTTCCTCCTTCTGCCAACCCCACTGCTTCATGTGACACTATACATGCTACCATAGCCTCGGTAAAGACTCAACACCCAAGTGATTTAATTGTGATCTTGGGTGACTTCACCCATGTCACCATGGACACTACTCCGTCAAACTTTGTGCATTATGTGGACTGTCCCACCAGAGAGGAGTAAACTTTAGACCTGCTGTATGCTGTATATACCTCCCCCCCCACCAGACCACAACTTAATTCACTTTTCTTGGTCAGAGGAGGCCTTGGAGAAATTACAGGATGGCTTTGAAGTGACAGACTGGCAAGCACTCTGTGAGCCCCATGGTGAGGACATTGATGGGCTCACTGAGTGTATTTCACACTACATAAATTTCTGTACTGATACCATTGTCCCAGCACAGACAGTCTATTGTTACCTAAATAATAAGCTGTGGGTGAAAAAAGACATCAAAGCCCTCCTTAACGACAAGAAGATGACATTCAGGGCTGGCAATAGAGAGGAGGTGAAAGCGATCCAAAGTTTACTGAGAGTCAAGATCAGAGAGGCTAAGGACAATTACAGGAAAAAGCTGAAGTGGAAACTACAACATAACAACATGAGAGAGGTTTGGAGTGGTATGAAGACCATCACTGGTTTCAGGCCATCCAACTGCAGAGGAGCTGAGGGCAGTAAGGACAGGGCCAACAAGCTAAATATGTTTTTTAACAGATTTGATACTGTGGCTACTGCTCAGGCCCCATCTAAATCGTCAGGAGCAAACCTGAAACCCCCTGCCACACCACCCTCTTTCCCTCCTCCTTACTGCACCCCTGCCTCCTCTGATGGACCTGCCAATCCTCCCCCACCTGTAAACACCACAAAAAGTCTACAGAGGTTCCCAGTGCAGTGAAAGATGTCATGCCTCATTCTTGTACCAAAGATGCCATGTCCTAGTGGCCCTCAGGATTACAGACCGTGACTTTGCATGTCACGAAGACCCTCGAGAGACTACTACTGGATCAACTCTGACCCATGGTTAGACCACATATGGACCCCCTTAAGTTCACTTACCGGCCTCGTCTCTGAGTCGAGGATGCCATCATCTGCCTGCTTAACCGAGTCCACAACCACCTGGACCAGCCGGAATGACCTTTTTCAGTGCATTCAACACCATCAGACCGACCCTCCTGGCTGAGAAGCTGACAGTGATGCAGGTGAATGCCTCTCTTTTGTCCTAGATTGTGAACTACCTGACCGGAAGACCATAGTATGTGCGCCTGCAGCACTGTGTGTCGGCCACGGTGGTCAGCAACACTGGAGCACCAGAAGGGACTGTCCTCTCCCTTTCTCTTCACCCTCTACACAAGTACCTTCAGCTACTGCACAGAGACCTGCCATCTTCAGAAGTTTTCTGATGACTCTGCTGTAGTTAAATGTATTAGTGGAGGTAATAAAACAGAATATCAGGCTGCTGTGGACTCCTTCATCACATGGTGTGAGCTGAATCATCTACAGCTTAATGTGACCAAGACCAAGGAACTGACTGTAGATTTTAGGAGATCCAAAACACCAGCAGCTGCTGTTTCCATCCAGGGTGCCAATGTGGAAATGGTGAAGGATGTTAAAAATAAACTGATATGTTCCTCCACAGGGTTAAGAACACTACTGCACTTTACAAAAAGGGCCAGAGCTGTCTCAGGACTAAGGTCATTTAACATCTGCCGAACACTGCTTAGGATGTTTTATGAGTCTGTTGTGGCTAGCACCATCCTCTATGCTGTTGCTTGATGGGGCAGCATCCTGAGGGTTGCAGATGCAAACAAAAAAAAAACTGATCCTCAAGGCCAGTAACGTTGTGAGGATGGAGCTGAACTCTCTGATGGTAGTGTCGGAAAGGCGAATGTTGTCCAAAATAAAGACAATGTTGAACAATACCTCCCACCCGCTTCACAACCTGCTGATCAGTCACAGGAGCACGTTTAGTGAGAGACTGATACCACCTAAATGTGCCACTGAATGGCACAGGGAATCATTCCTACCTGTGACCATTAAACTGTAGAAGTCCTCCATATAGCAATAAAATGTACTGTAATCCATTTGCATTTTGACTACATTTACATTCTGCAATTTATCATATTGATAATACTGTACATTTTACTCACTGACAGGATTCATTCTGTATCTGATTATATGTTTATATAGATCAGGGGTCACCAACACGACCCCAAGGACCACATAAGTCGCCCGCAGGCCTGTTCTAAAAATAGCACAACCCACTAGTGAGCTGCAATAACAATTAATCATTTACCACAAACTGGTAGCTCTTCGTATGACTCAGTACCCATGAAGAAGCTCTCAGTTTCAAAAAGGTTGGTGACCCCTGATATTAGTAACTTCTAATTTTAGACTTTTGACACTGGAAACAATGAATGAATGAATGAATGAATGAATATATATATATATATATATATACACATTTGTAATCTGTGATTTTTCTTATTAAGACTTTTAGCTTTATCTTATCATTTTCTTTACTTGGTATGAAGCAACTGTGTGCACACATTTTCCTCAGGGATCAATAAACTATTCTGATTCTGATTCTGATTCTAAACCCATGAGCTTGGGTGGTTTCACCAGGAAACCTTTATATTCTTCCAAAACGAACTAATAATGGAAGATAAAATACATCAGATATTCACTAGTGAATAGGCCCTTTTAGATAAGTCATCCATCCATTTGACATGCCACTTATTCCAACTAGGGTTGTAGGGAGACAATTCGCCTGTCCATCGCACAGCCATCACACACACAATTCACACACACATTTGCACCTAGGGGTGCAAACAGCCAGTTAGCCCAATGTGCATGTCATTGGACTAAAGGAACCCATGTAAGCATGGGGAGAACATGCAAACTCTACACAGAAATGCCATCGCCGAGCCCAGGACTCGAGATATGCTAATCACTAAGTCACTGTGCTGCTCCAAATATGTAATGTCATGGTCTGAACCAGTTTATCATTTATTAGGGTCAAGCAAAGGTTGGAGCCTATCCCAGATGACTCCAGGTGAATGCGGGGTACACCCTGAACTGCTAGCCATTCCAGTGCAGGGCCAACACACACACACACACACACACACACACACACACACACAAACACACACACACACACACACACACAAAACCATTCCGAACAGTAATAAATCTTGGCTCCTTATTAAGATCACTTGTTAATTATAAAGCTTGAAGATTTTTCTTTAAACTTTATTAGCTATAGATCAATTGGTTGTTCAATACCTGCTGGCTGAGTGCCTTGTTGAAAAGCATGGCCACCTGGCTAATATCCTAACAATTACTTGTAGTAAGTACTTTCTCTGATGTATTTTATCTTCCATTATTAGTTCTCTGATAATTACTTGTAGTAAGGCTTTCTCTGATAATTAGTTTATCAGAGAAAGCCTTTAAGACAAGTTTATAGACCTGTACTACACTCTAATGTTTAAACATATTAAGAGTACGACTTGATACCTGAGAGTTGCATTTAGCCCCCTGCAGTGGTCTGGTGAGCTGTTCAGGGTGTACCTTCACCCAGTGTTGGCAGAGACAGGTGCCAGCCTCCTCGCAAATATAGTAGGATTAAGCATTTTGAGAAATAAGTGGTGTGTGTGTGTGTGTGTGTGTATGTGTGTGTGTGTGTGTGTGTGTGTGTGTGTGTATGTAAAATAGATATATATGTAGGCAGTTTATTTAGAATTGGCTAAATTAATATTGTGTCTGAAATTCTCTTTCATGCGTTCTACCCAACTAGTCAAATAAAGCCATAGTATCATGCTCTGACCACTGTGTGGCAGCATTGATTTAAAAATGAATTGTCTTTTCACTTGCTTAGTACATTAAGTAAAATTTTCATATAATAATAATTATTATTTATGGCATGTTGTTAGGTAGTTTATTTTACTGTTCCTGTTGTTGTCTTTTATTTCAAGTAAAACACTTTTGTTACCTTTTGGTTGTTAAAGGTGCTATTTAAATTGACATTGACTGATTGATTGTTTGCTTGATTGGCTGTGCCACTGGCATTGGTATAATCTTGCAGTTATGTGCCATTGATATTTTCCAGCAAGTAAAAATTTTTTGGCATAAAATATAAACTTGTTATTGTTAATTGAAACCAACTATACCATGAATCAAGTACACACATGTATATTGTTAAAAATTACAAAATAAAATACCCACTTGCAAGATAATTAATTTATTCATTCATTTATTTGCAAGGGTAGCATGGTGGTGTAGTGATTATCACATCTGCCTCAGAGCAAGAAGGTCCTGGGTTTGAGTCTTGGGAGTTTGCATGTTCTCCCCATGCTTGCAGGGGTTTCCTCCAGGCTGTCTGGTTTCCTCTCACAGTACAAAGACATGCACTTCAGGCTGATTGGTTGTTCCAAATTGCCCCTAGGTGTGCATGTGAATGGTTTCGTGTTGGCCCTGCGATGGTCTCGTGAGCTGTTCAAGATGTACCCCACCTTTACCCATTGTTGCCTTAGGCTCCAGCCTGCCTGCAACCTTAGTAGGATTAAGCAGTTCATCAACAATGAATGAATGGTCAAGAGACACACAAGAGCCTCAACAAGAGATGTCAACCCCACCCAATATGCTGATGTCATTTATGGGAAAAAACTGCTAACCCCCATAGCTCAGCACACGGCTAGTAATCCATGGGATAAAATTACTGGTTTAGTGCTTTCATAACCATGCTTTATAAACATCCTAAATGTATTACATACGCACAAATGCTGTAAGGATGACCAATACCAGTCTAATTTATGCACTGAAATATACAGCTTGGACTGTCGGTGTAGTGTTCTGCTTTGAACCCGGCCTGCCTTTAAAATATTCTTTTCATGGCCTCTTTCTCCTTGACTGCTGACATCTTGCTTTCAGCACATCCTTTCACGCACCAGTCAGCATCTGAAGAATGAAGCATGTTTGCACAGCACCTCTCAGAGTAAATACTCATGAAAAAGTGCCGTGCTGATTTGGAAAGTGACCCAGCCCAAGGCTTACCTTCCACCCCAATCAGAAAACCACCACAAGTACTTTCGGCTCAGTAGCAACGTGCAATTTCTGTCAACAATTTCCATAGCTACTGGTCTTTCCCTTGAGTATGTATGTTTGCTTTTTTCTTCTCATGAGTGTGAAGGCAGGCATGGTATGTTTGATTCACAACCCTTTCCCACACTTACCCACACATACAGAGTAAGTGGTTAAAGTGGATCCAGGAGCTGAGTGACTTTAGCCGGCTGCAGGATCTTGGTGGACTGTAGAAAAACACTTTTCAACACACTTGTCCGAGCGTGTGCCAGAGTCTGAGAAAGGTAGAGGCATGCAAACAGGACATGTATGACTGGTGAATGTTTTGAATTGAAGACTGAGAGATGGTTTAGCAGCAGACTTCTGTTGCTTGCTTTGTAATGATGAGTGATTCAAAATATAGCAGAATTATTTTTACAAAATGCACTGAATAGTAGAAGTGATGCTTATTGCTATAGATGCATAAGCTCTTGTGTAAAATGTTCTGTAACTGCTGATTGTTTAGGAATGTACATTAGTCTAGGAATGAAAATATCTATCTATCTATCTATCTATCTATCTATCTATCTATCTATCTATCTATCTATCTATCTAACTATCTATCTATCCATCCATCCATCCATCCATCCATCCATCCATCCATCCATCCATCCATCCATCCATCCATCTATCTAGCTAGCTAGCTAGCCAGCAATCTAAACACATACACATTTGGCTAATTGGCTGTTTTAATTGCCTGTAGGTGTGGATCTGAATGCGAATGGTTGTGTGTGTATTGCCCTGCGATGGACTGGTGAACTGTTCCCGGTGTATCCCACTGTGACTCAGTGGAGGCTGAGATAGGCGTCAGCCTCCCTGTGAACCTGAAAGGATTAAGAGGTTTGGTACGAGTGAATGAAAGAGATTTCCAGACCTTGGTCCCAAGCCAGCATAGCTGAATTGATTAAATATTTGCATCAGGAGTGGAATAAAATCACCCAAGACTAGTGAAGAACACATCATGATGCAGGAAAACTTTAGTTAAAATGTCAGAGTTATTCCACCAAATGCCTGGTTTCCACTGTTTTGCGATCTGTTACGAACGGCACGATTGGCCATTTGTTTTGTTGTTTTTGTTGTTTGTGGATTTTTTTTTAAATGTCACTGTTGGATACAAGGTGATGCGAGTTGATACGTTCCGGTACAATTTAGTGCATATAGATGCCATATGGTCACGATCGGACACTCCCATTCAGATACAATCATTTCAGTTGGATTGCCTTATTGAATCCATGATTGGACATGATCATCACTCCAATTTGGGATGTTCAGATATGTTCCAATATGATCATCAGGAACCGATGCGCTCTGTTGGGATACAACTGTGGGATACAATTTTGGTTGCAATGTCTTTCACAATCGGGTTCAAGAGTGATTTGAACTACGACTGAACCCCGATGGATGTATACAGCCATGGAAAAAATTAAAAAGATACCACTTTTTAATGGGCATTCCCATTAAAAATGGTGTCCTAATTTTCTCCATGGCTGTATAGTATGTACATGTATATTTAAATGCCTGCCTCTAAAAAAAATGGAACAAAATAAAAAATAATAAAACCCAACCTAAAAGAAAGATATGAATATAAGAAAATTGGCCAAATAAAATTGCTTCTGTTTTTTCAGAAGCACATAATTCATCATATGCCTTATTTTCAAATCTATATTATATTTGAGCTTATTATAACATTTTTTGGGGGGTATTGGGAGTTCATATTTTATTAGAATCAAATAGGAGATCAACCTAACTTAATGTTCTTTTAAATAAAATGTTTAAAAACAGCAGATGTTGGGGGGAGAAAAGGGAGAAGGATTTTTAATTTATTTACTCCCATTTTTGGTGGAGGGAAAGGAGGAGGCAAAGGAGGGCGTTGTCTTTGTTTAAAATTTAATTGAATTTTATTTTATTGTATTGTGTTTACTCGCATATACTCATATCAACTCGTGAGTCATTCGTGTCAAGCAATGGTAAGTGACAGATCATGGGAGATCGCTGCGATCACCATGATTTGAAAGCACGATTAGATCCAATCTATCATGCTTTTAATGATCCGATATGATCTGATGCGATGATCAGGATTGACAATTGTGTTGATCATAGAAAATTTTTGAACCGTTCAAAACTTTTCCACGATCAACATGACTGCCACCATGATTACTAAATGATTAAAACCATGATTTTAATCGTAGCACGAATCGTGATAGTGGGAATGTAGCATAATACTTTCTGAACTAATTTGAAGTTTAAACATTAGTACTGTGTTATTTAAAATTACTTTTAGATTCTATTATTTTGATCTCTATGCATTGTTTAAGGTCTGAATTATTTCAGCAGTGTGTGCTACAGTTGCTCTTCTGTGGGTTCCAACCATGCGCACCAGCCTTCACCCCCAGTGTGATCAGTAATCTTTCTTGACATTCTTGCCAGTTCACTGATTGTCCTTCCTTGGACCACCTTTGGTGTAGGTGATTACCACTACGAACAGGAACACCGGACAAGAAGTACCATTTTGGTATACAGTAATAAATACCCATCAAAGGTGATCCAAGCAAAAGAAATAACAGTGAACTGGTCAACAGTGTGTCATGTGTGACAAAGTATCACTGATAAATGGTGGGAGTGAAGGCTATGGTCTGATCCCACAGAAGAGCAACTGTAGGACAAAGAGCTCCCCAACTCATTCGCTCATTTGCCAACCGATTTTATCCTATAAGTGTCATAGGGAGGCTGAACCTATCTTAGCCGACACTGTGCAAAGGTGGGGTACACCCTGAACAGCTCGCCAGACCATTGCAGGCCATGCACACACAAAACCATTCACACCAACACTCACACCTAAGGGTAATTTGTAACAGCCAATTAGCCTAATATGCATGTATTTGGACTGCGGGAGGAATCCCACAGAATATGGAACATGCAAACTCCACACAGAAACAACCTTGCTGAGCCCAGGACCTCCTTGCTGTGAGACGGATATGCACAAATAGCTGGAGCTATAAATGATGTATATGATAGATCAGAAAACATTGCTGTGTTTGTGTGCGTCTTTTTCCTTGCTGCTTGCTTCTTTGCTGCCCCCCAAAGAAAAAAAAAAAGTGATGGCCCATTTTTTTGCTTGGTCTTGCAGTCCTGGTAAGGCCAGCACAGTGCAGAGGTAAATGTTCCTTTAAATAAAAGCTCTCTCTAGAGCAGGGGTCTCAAACTCAATTTACCGGGGTCCACTGGAGGCAGAGTCTGGGTGAGGCTGGGCTGCATCAGGTTTTCCACAAAAAAAGCTTTGTTTTTAAATTTTCAATCTTCTCAAAT